>PVKS010045214.1:0-13900 GCA_004027875.1 Aplodontia rufa | reverse complement strand
TGAGCCACAGCTCCAGCCCTAAAATTAAGTTTTTTTTAAAGATGAAGGACAGTGAGAGAGAGGGAGAGACAGAGAGAACAATTTTTATTGAGCTTTTCACATGGCCTTCGTTGCTCTGACACTTTGTTGTGTACGTGGGTGCTGGGGTTTGAACCTGTGTACTCGTGCATGCCAGGCAAGTGCTGTAACCGCTGAGCCACCACTCCAGCCCTAAAATTAATTTTAGTGACAATCGAAGGCATAAAACTGGATTCTTTTTTTTATTAGATAAATATGGAGTTACAATTGAGAGGGAAACATTGTCAAACAATCAAGAACAAATGTGTATTTACATAGTTATCCAAGGCTAATGCATGTCATGGATGCCCCCCTTGGGTTCCCCATGTTTCTGTGTTTCCCCCAGAAGAACCCCTGTGTTAAATGGACTTCTTGTGGAGGTCAGAGATCTCCTTCTGAGATGATTCCCCCATATTCCCTCCCTCAGGTCTCCTAGATATCCTTCCTAATCCCTCCCCCTCCCTGCCCCCCTACATCTCCAGGTATCCTAGGCAATCACCCCCAGTTTATGTAAAAATTCATACAGTTTGAGGTTATTGTTAGCTTAGCCATCTAACATGCTGTTTCCAGATGTATTCTAGCTTCCACAGATGAGAGAAAACATTCGGCCCTTGAGTCTCTGAGATTGGGATACTTCACTTAGCATAATTTTTTTCCATCTCTATCCATTTGGCTGCAAAAGCCATAATATCGTCTTCTCTAATGGCCGAGTAGTGTTCCATTGTATATATGTACCAAAGTTTTTAAATCTACTCATCGATTGAGGGGCATCTGGGTTGGTTCTATAGTATAGCTATAGTAAATTGAGCTGCTATAAACATTGATGAAGCCGTATCTCTATAACATGCTGATTCTAACTCTTTTGGGAAAACACCCAGAAGTGGGATAGCTGAGTCCTAAGGTGGTTCCAGCCCTAATTTTTTGAGGATTCTTCACACTGCTTTCCAGAGTGGCTGAACCAGTTTGCAGTCCCACCAGCAGTGTGACAGTAAAACTAGATTCTTTTTATCCTATTCATTCATTTAATACAAATTCTGGGGCCTCATTAACTTACCTAACTTCTCATTTTGTGGGCTGGGCAGTAGCTTAGTAGTAGTGTGGGTCCTCATGTGCGTGAGGGTCTGCGTTTGATCCCCAGAACTACAGAAAAAGAAAAGTCTTATTTCGTTTCCGCCCCAGGTTTGCAAACTCCTTATCGGCTAAGGAAAGTGCATCTGGCATTGAGAGGGGCTGGGTTCTTGGATTCCGATCAGGTTTGTGATGTGGTGAAGGCCACGCTGCAGATACTGGCACCATGCCCCGGATGGGGCTCCCAGAGACCCGTCAGTGCGTAAGTCCCTTATTTTCTTGCCTCCTTTCCCCCACCCAGAGTCCCTTCTCATGTTGAAGATCTCTCTTCAAGCCTACCTCTTTTCTGCACCTCTAATTCAGTATATAAACAGATACTATGTGTGCTGGTGCGTGTGAGCGGACGTAAGCATCTCTATATATATTTACACTAAACACCTGTATAATCTTCAGTTGCTTGATGTAGGTAGAATTTTGCTCACCTTCCCTCCCGACCCGGTGACTGCTGATCTCTAGGCTGCACGACTACTTAAGGTAACCGTGCACACTCATGCACTCACACGCAGCCTCCGTGTGGCGACGCTGCCTTCCCGTGTGCTTCCTCATCCCGCCTCCCAGCGATGGCCTCGTAGTCAACACGTGGGCCCAGGTCATTTATATGTTGTCTGTCTGTCCCTGTCAATCTCACCTGGCCTAACGTTCTTCTTTCCTCATGCTACAGATGAAGATCCCTGGTTCTGAGAGACACTGGCCTTTCTCCAAAGCCACAGTTCTCTAGCAGACACCCTGCCCCAGCTCCCATGATCGCGCACTGTGTTTTCTACTCCTTCACTCAACCGGGGCTAATGGCCAAAACTCTAATTGTCTTCCGAATCAAAATTTATCTATCCCTTTGCTGGGCGTGATGGCACAGGCCTGTAATCCCAGTGGCTCCGGAGACTGAGGCAGGAGGATCGCAAGTCCAAACCAGCCTCACAACTTAGCTAGACCCTGTCTCAAAATAAAAAATAAAAAAAGGGCTAGGGATTTGGTTCATTTGTTGAATGCCCCTGGGTTTAATCCTCAGTACCCCCCAATAAAGCATCTACCCCAAACAGGGTGCTATGGGACACAACTTGGAAAGCCAAACAGTACCATGGCAAATTTGAGGCCCACCTGGGCTATTTAGTGAAGTCCTGTCTCAAAATTAATTAAAAAGCCTGGAGATGTAGCTGGTTGGTGTGGTTAACTAGCACACACAAAGCCAAAAAAAGAAAAACATCTGTGCTGGTTAATTTCTAGCAACATTTTTGTGCTGAGAAGCAGAATTAAAGTTAATAGTTTAATGAGTAACATGTGTATTTCCTCATCGGGATGTAATAGGAACCCCCAGGGAGTGGGATGGGGGCTGTATGGGCGACCCCCTCTACAGGTGTAGGTATTTGGGGACTGCAGGGAGAATGGAAGAGATCAAGAGATCCAGTCACTTGGGGATAAGCCGCCCTGGGGCCTCCAAACCTCTGGGCCTTGGGAGTAAGTGGTGTGACTGAGTCCCAGGCCCAGAGGCCCCCTCCGCTCCTCCAGGAAGCTCTGTTACCCAACACCCAGCCAGGAGCAGCGCTGGCCAGTCTGGTGGGTGATCTCATTAGAATGAAGGATGTGAGTCAACTGAGACACCGGGACCTTCTGCCCTGCAACCTGAGAACAGGTTTAAGAAGAACAAAGCCAAGGGGAGAAATGTAACCAAGAACTATCTCTTTATTGCTTTTGAGTTGTTTAAGGGGGTTTTAAGGGATTAAGGCTAAAGAAACGTGGAGCAGCCTGCGCAGCCAGGTATCAGTTGAACAGAATGGGCCTTTGTGCTGACTAAGAGGGGAAGCACATTACAGGAGATGTCAGCGGAGGCTGCAGGGATGGGGCTGGAGCTGCAGGGGCAGGGGGGCCTTGGGGGCCCCTGCTTCCAGCGCCCTCCCAGGCTCTTTTTTTTTAATAAACAAAATAAATTTATTTCTTAAACATCTGGATCTTTATGAGATGAGGGTGCCAGCACTTTTCCAAATTCTTGAATGAAATCTGGGGGAAGCGTCACCATAAGTACTGGACACCAAGAAGGGCCAAGGCCCAGGGGGTGTGGGCATCAGGGAGCCAGGGTCACACTTTCGAGTGCTAGGAGGTTCCCTCCCTCCCTTTCTTCTCTGCACTTCCTCTTTGCCCTAGGACTTCCTGTCTCCATGCATGCACCCCTCCCTGCCTGGGGAGGTCCCCCACATGCTATGGATACCCCCGCCCCCTCCAATAGATGCAGGAGCAAGAGGGGATTTCCACTGATGCGAAATTTCCTCGCCGCCCCCCCAGTCCTCACCTGCTGCACACCCACAGTCAAAGGCAGAAAGAACAGATAAGGTCTCTGGGCAAAAGCATGATTTATGCTCTTCTTTCATGTGAGCATCCTCAAAAAGCCCAATAATACTTTCTATTTTTATCCCCACCAGATGTTACCGCCAGGTAGAATTTACCTGCGTGGGGAAATCCATCAGGGCTGTGGAGGCAGCAGGGGTGGCCGGGGTTGCCCTTGCGCTGGCAGACCCTGGCCCGTGCCTCCCAGCGTCCACAGGCTCTTCCCTTCTGGGCTTTGCTCCTCACCTGGGCTGATGGGACGCTGGAGGTGAGGGTCCTTCACCTTTCCTGGCTCTTATCCCTGAGAGGAGTTGATAAGTCTAAGATTGTTGCTCTTTTGAGGACAAGGACATTTAAATCACCAGGAAGCTTTCCTGTCCAGGAAACGCATCGAAATAACTCATGAAATTTTGAAACTTAATTTCACATTAAAATCTTGCCAGCCCAGAAAACTCTGGCGCAATGATTTCGAGGCAGAGCTTGGAGATTGTTCCTTCCTTCCTTTCCTCTCTTTCTGAACTTCCCTTGCGATTCCTGATTGACTGACAGGCAGCTGACAGAGACCTGCTTGCTTGTGTCTCCAACACCAAGGGAAGCGGATGTGTCTGGTGATTATCCCACTATTAAGCTCACCTGAACAACCACAATTACCAAGGAGAAGGAGCCCACAGGCCCCGAGTGTATGCTGGAAACCTGGGTGAGGTTTCAAGTTGCCCCAGCCAGAGACAGTCTAGACTCAAACTCAGAGTTTCATTTGTCCTCTATAAAAAGCATCAGCCAGGGACTGGAGCGGTGGCTCAGTGGTTACTGCGCTGGCCTGGCATGTGCGAGTACGCTAGTTCAAACCCCAGCACCACGCACACAATGAGGTGTCCAAGGCATGAAAGTCATATGAAAAGCTAAATAAAAATTGCATCTCTCTTTCTCTCTCTCCCTCTCTCCCCTTTTTCTTGGAAAAAAAAATTTTTTTAAATGCATCGGTGCACACCTATAATCCCAGGGACTCTGGAGGTTGAGGCAGGAGGCTTGCAGATTTGAGGCCAGCTGGGGCACCTGTGATGAGCCCCTGCCTCAAAATAAATACAAAGCGGGGCTGGAGAGGTGGCTCAGCGATTTCGGTGCTTCCAAGGCACGTGCGAATATGCGGGTTCAAACCCCAGCACCACATACACAATGAAGTCTCAGAGCAACAGAGCCTTCTGAAAAACTGAATAAAATTGAGTCTCTCTCTCTCTTCGTCCCTGTCTTTAAAATTAAGGAAGGAAGGAAGGAATATAGGAAGGAAGGACGTTAGGAAGGAAGGAAGATGGAAGGAAGGAAGGAAGGAAGGAAGGAAGGAAGGAAGGAAGGAAGGAAGGGTGGGCTGGGGTGTAGCTCAGTGGTAGAGCACTCCCAAGAGTTGGGGAGAGGTTGGCAAAACTTTAAAAGCAGAAGTCAGGGAAATGAACAACCAGATGACAGAGGACATAAGCAAGAAGATTCTGTGCCCTTTGTGTGGTGATTGATGTCCTGGGGCTTGGTAGAAAGGGACTGGCCAGTGCTGAGAGCTGTGGGGAGCTGGATGGAGCTGGGCTGCAGGGGTTGATCTCCACGGTCCTCTTCAAGACCAGACTGCAGACAAGGTGGGGAGGAGAGGCACGCACACTGCACTGTGACCAGGTGTGCTGCACCCGGAGTCTGACCATGCATCTCCCCTGCTTGAGCTCATGCTCCTTATTCCGGAGCTCACAAACAAACGCAGTCGCCTTAGGAAGAAAGTCAGAGAAAGGCATGGGACAGTTCAGAGAGACCAAAAGGGCCTTGGTTGGCAAGCCCTTGCCCTCTAGGATAAAGCATGGTTACCTCATGACCTGTGTGTTTGGAACATGTTAGATGGATGTGCAACTCTGATTGATGTTCCTAAAGACCATTCCGGCTCTAGAGAGGAGGAGTACGGGGGATTTGGAAGAGTGGGAGGAGAGCCAGGCATGGTGGCCCGTGCCTTTACTCCCAGCCCCTGGGGAGGCTGAGGCAGGAGGATCACAAGTTCCAAGCCAGCCTCAGCAACTTAGCAACTTAGTGAGACCATGTCTCAAAATTTTAATAAAGTTTTTAAAGAAGGGCTGGGGATGTGACTCAGTGTTTGAGTGCTCCTGGGTTCAATTCCCAATACCAGAAAAAGAAAAGAAAAAGAGTGGGAGGACGATGCCTGTCTGAGTTGACCGTAGATGTCCACCCTTACGGAGAGGTAATGAAGGTAACTTGGGGAAAAATTGTGGAGACCAAGAAATATTCTTATTAAGACTTGCCGATGGATTAAATATGGAGCACAGGAGGAAGACAGAAATCAAGACTGATTTCTAAGAGTCTGTACTTGAGGAGCTAGCTAGGTGTGATTTCCTGTAATGGAGAAACCTGGGGAGGAGGAGGCTTAGAGAGTGCCATGAAGACACAGGAGTCACAAGTCCTGTCTCGGCCATGGCATGTTTGAGGTATTAAGTCATGAGGTGGACAGGAAAGTGTACAGCTATAATTTTCTCAATAGGCCAGGGCAAGAGGTATGAATTCAACCATGCAGCTGGGGAGGCTGAAACAGGAGTATGGCAAGTTCAGTGAGCCTCAGCAACTTAGTGAGGCCCTAGGCAACTTACGAGACTCTGTCTCAAAAAAATAATAATAAAAAGGATTGGGGATGTGGCTGGATGGTAAAGTACCCCCGGTTCAATTCTTGGTACAAAAAATAATAGTAATAAAATAAAGAGTCAAAGAGGTATGAATTCTGAATCCATTAGCATGTAAATAAGGATCAGTGTGTGACTACACCGCCTGTAGTGAGACCAGACAAAGGCGCACACTTGGGGTCCCGCTCTGGCTCCCTCCAGGGCTGCACACAGACTGAAGCTGTATCAGCCACAGTCCAGGGTAGACAAGTCCCCCATACATTATTTAAATAGGTAGAAAGCTCACGAAGAGCTTCAGAAGAGCTACGTTGTTAACTGGGTTAGAGGAAAGGAACAGAGACCACACCAAGGGATCCAACTATCCAAGGGATAGCAACTGCAGGAGGCAAAGTCTGGCCTTCAGCTCAGGCGACAGAGGAAGAGCCTGGAACATTCTACACTAAGACGCTCGGCGCAGGGCCTCTGTGAGCTGTGCCTGGCCTGCCAGGGCTGCTGTCTCTGAGGTGGGGCCACCGAGGTTTGTTCTGCAAAGGTTGACCCAAGTGCAAACTGGATCCAGCTTCTGCCAGGAAGGAACTGCGGCTGCTGGGAAGAAGACACCCCTGGATCACGCTCACAGGCTCCACCCTGCACCCCCAGTCCCAAAGACAGGCTCTGGAGCTAACACAGCAGAGCCTAGCAGGGAACAGGGAGCAATGAAAGAATTGACCTGCAGAGACCCCAGTCCAGCGCCACCAGGCTGAGCAGGGGAGCTGAGCGCCCCTGACTTCCTAACTAGCTGTCACCCCTGCAGACGCGACTGCACATGTGTGGATATTCACACAACCACAGGACGGCTGTGTCCCCTTCCCCACAACCACGGTCCACAGACACAGCCGCCCTTACTGTGCGGACCAAGGAGACGTCAGTCCCACCCGACCATCGTGGTGCTCACCTCGGGCTGTCAATCAAAGTTCTATTTGCATATTCTATCGCAACACTAAATCATGAAGCACATCTGTAACCAGACCTGAGTACAACAGTAAGCGGACGAATGGGACAGGAGGATAGTTGACATGTTCACATGCACGGTGGTCAAGGTCTCGGTCCTGGTCATGACGCTACAGTTGAAATTCGCGCACCGCTTCCTTCGGCAGACCAGGACCCTTCACCTGGTACAGGCTCGCAACCTTCTCACTCAAAAGGTCTGTGCCTGTACAGCGCTTGTCCTCTGCGGATGCTGAAGTTTTACTGTTAGAAGATGCCCTTTGCCTCTGGACCCAGCCCTTCCTCCTCCTGTGCTGTGGCTATCGGTTCCTCCTTGGAAGTTGGATTGGTCACCCATGGCCACTGGGTCTCGGGCGTGGGAAGCCTGTTTCTACCTCTGGACTCTCAGACACCCTCTATGGCACACAGCCCTATCAACTTCCAGTACCAACTCCCAGCTGGCACCGATTCCAGGCTCCACTGGTCATGGGGGGCGGAGGCGTTGGGGAACCAGCCGACTGTGGCATGAGCCCCGGGACACACTCCCCGAGCTCTGAGGTGGGTGCCCTGGTTAGAAGGTGGCAGAATAGCACCATAGGACTGACCCCTGCCTTACCTTGCTTCAGTGTCAAATGACAGAACCACTAACTTAGTTATTTTTTAATTTTACTTTTTAAAAGAGAGACAATGAGAGAGAGAGAATCAATTTTATTTAGTTTTTAATGTGGCTTTCTGACACTTTGTTGTGCATGTGGTGCTGGGGTTTGAACCCAGGTCCTCGCACGTGCCAGGCAAGTGTTCCTGTCCTTAGAAGGTGAAAGCAGAGGGGACGCCTCATTATGGAGCCTCAAGTTGACTGGAACCTCCTGCTTTCTTTGTGTCATCCCATTTCGAGGTTCCGTTTGGTGCTCTGGCACTTAGCACAAGGGAGTCTGTTCTGGTCTGCTTGGCCTAAGGCAGGACTGTACAAAACAATGACCTCCCATAACCTGTGTCTAACACAAGGGACACGTTATCATCTATAGCAGGTGACTGTTCCAAGAGGATAAATCTTTGCACTTTTCATGATAAAAGAGGTCCAGTGCAATCAGTATGCCCCCAAGGACTGGCTGGTCTCCCAGGGGAGCGCACCATGACGGGGTGTGGGGGGCTGAGCTCGGGCAGGACAGACACTCAGCAGCAGCAGCAGGAGACCGGCGAACTTGGAGACAGAACGTGCATGTGCCCAGCTTCCGTCCTGCCACTACTGTCCCTTTATTCTTGAGGCCATCAAGAAAGAAGTCCAGGGCAACTGGGAGAGAGGTTGACCGGCATTCACAAAACACACCTCTTTTTTTTTTTTTCTTGGTAGTGGGGGAATTGAACCCAGGGGCACTTTGTCACTGAGCCTCATCCCCAGGCTTGCCTGTAGCTGTCCATCTATAGCTGAGGCCGCAGTCCTTTCTCCAGAGTCAGCTGGGCATGGGGAGCTGCCCCCAGACCTCTGGTGGTGAGCAGGAAAGGCAGCAAGGGATTCGTGCTGGGAAGTGTCAGAAGGGGAAGCAGCTTGTGCAGCAGACTGGACTTGCTCTGAGATCACTCAAATCTGCAGCTTGTCACTTACTTGATAAACAATCTGAATCGCACCTTCAGAGGTAGCGGATGTCATCTGAAAGACTCAGAAAAGCCTACCGTGCCTTTGGCAGGTGGGACACAGAACAGCAGCCTGTCCTTTGCCTTGGGGACAGCTTGACATGTTCCAGGCCGTTGGAACGTAGGGACTTTCATTGGTGTCACAGGCCCTGAGCTTTCAGGGGTTGTTTCCCCCTCTCTGGCTTGAGCCCCATGAAGTCATCTAAATTACTCGCGGTTCCAGCTCATCCCGTCAGATCCGCAGCGTCATCAGCATAGTAGCCCAGTGATGTGTCAGGATGAGCAGGCTTTCTGCAGCCTGTCCCTCGGGCAAGAGCGGGGAGCTATGCTGTTGGCCCTGCCAGGCAGCTCACTGCGGCTGACGGTTCTTATGAATCGGTGTGCGGGACAAGCATCTGCTGGGCAGGTGGCTACATGCCAGCTCTTAGGAGCTCTTCAATCATCCTCTGCCCCTCTGGGGGGTCCCAGGGCCACCTGTCAATCCCAAATCCATGGATGCTCAAGTTCCTTCCTTTAGAAGGTGTGACAGTCACTCATTACCTACACAGCGCCTTCCTTAGGCTTTAAATCACCTCTAGGCTGCCCACAACACCTAGCTCAATGTAAACACCACATACAAAATGCTTATAATGTATTGTTTAGAAAATACCACAGAGAAAAAAAGTCCGTGGAAGTTCAGTGCCAAGGCAACCACTGCGGGCCCAGCTTCGTCTCCGATCTGCGGCTGGATCTGCAGATGCAGCACACAGAGGTGGGAGGCCGATCTGCTGGTTTCTTCATGGAGCTCGAATGAAGCCAGAGACCTACTCCACAAATTGATGGAGAGTCACAGCATGCTCAGTCTCTCTGCTTTTTTCATGGCCAAATGGTAATGCTAGGGGGGTGGGGGTGGGAGGGGGCTTTGACGCTGGGGGTCTCTGCAATTCAGCACTTGCTGTGTTCCTGTGTTTGCTATCCTGACAGAGAGCAGAAGTTCCACTGGCTTCCATGTGATCCTTCCAACCACCAGGGTGCTTATTCCCTGGGTAGTCCAGCCCACGCTGGGTAGGCCAGCCCATACTGAAGAGTCCAGCCCACACTGGGTGATTTCACCACACAGGCTGAGCTCTTCCCATATGCACACTATTCAGCAAGGACTCAGCAAACGCAAACTGTCATTACCCTGGGTGGTAAATGGTGGTAGTTGTAGCAAAATACCTGGTACACAGTGGGCTCCCAAGAAACGGTGATTGTCTTATTTGTATCTCAGACCAAGTGCAAACTTCAGACAAAAGATCCCAGCAAAAGCTTTCATCAAGCAGAATCTCTGGACGCGCCACCCTGAAGAAGCCCAGACCCATTCCCTTTTAGTTCTTTGGCTTTTCTCTCTCATTGTGGAAGAGAAAACAAAAGAAAATCCAAAAAGCCACATCCGAAGCTCGGAAGTTGGGCTGGGGTGTAGCACAGTGGTAAGAGCACTTGCTCAGCATGCACGCGGTCCCGAGTGCAATTCCCAGCACCACAAAACACAAAACAAGGGCTGGAGCAGTGAGTGGCTCAATGGCACGGTGCTTGCCTGGCATGCGGGAGGACCCAGGTTTGAACCCCCAGCACCACATACACAACTAAGTGGAGGAAGAACAAAAACCTCATGAAAAAATAAAATCTCTCTTTCTCACTCTGTCTAAAAACAAAAACAAGGTCTGGAAGCTGTCTGTGGTCACAGGTAGATGTAATGACAGAACTGGAGAGCTGGCACCCTGACAGGGACCCCGCCTGACACTGAAGACTGGGGAAGAGGCCATGAGCCATGGAGAGCAGGCAGCTGCCCCCCAGGAGCTGGAAAGGAAGGATCCTGGGAACACCTGGACCCTACCTGTCAGATTTCCCACTTGTGATGGCAGAAGGCCATCACGTGGGCTGCATTAAGCCTTCGGTGCACCAGGCACCTCTGCTTGTGCTCTTCCTGGGCGACAATCTTGAGCCATCCACCTATCAGCATTGCACAGGCTCTGAGGTCTCTGTGCCCTGGGACAGACTGAGCAGGAAGCCAGTGGCCATTTCTGGAGGAGAGAGGGCTCTTGGTGAGGGGACGACTTGGCCCAGGCCCTGCCCTGCCCCACAGGAACATCAGGCACGCTTCCCGTCAAGGGCTCCCTCCATCCCCTTCCCAGGAGCTCGGGACACGTATTCTCTTCGTCCTCCACCACAGCTACAGGAAGTCTGTCTTTAATTTATTAAAACCGATTCCTCCTGCTGCAGCCCACCAGGCCCATCCAGTCTGGCTCCAGCACCAGCTTCCCTCTTGCTCCTGGGCCTTCTGCTCAGCAGGCTCCCCCATGAGTCCCGACCAGGCCCTCTTGCCCCTGGGCCTCCTCTGCCCGCAACACTTGCCTGTCACCGATGGCAAGGCAGCCACCGCTCAGATTCCAGCTCCAGGGCTCCCTCACCTCGCTGCCCTCTGGTTCAGCTGCTGACTTCCTTCACAGACACCCCTCCACCTGCAATTGTGCCTGTTGCTGTGCTTCCTGTCCTCTTCCTGTCCCCCAGGGACTGTGAGCTCCATGGGACCAGCGCCTGGGTCTGGCCTGCTCACCATGACATGTCGCTGACATTTAAAAATACCTGTGTTAAGGAGGATGGCAAAGGGAACACCGGCAAGATGTCCCCCCATTCTGACCTAGTGCAGGAATTGCCAGCTCCGAGCTGGGCCTACCCTGGGCCTGTCCTCGCCTGGGTCAGACTCCCTGGCTCCTGAAACCTCCCTCCCGGGCTGCTTCCCCACCCAGCCCTGGAGACCCTGAGTTAGGAGGTTCCCTGGAGTAGGTTCTGACACTTGCAGAATGACACTGTCTCGAGAAGCACCGTCCCTTGTCAGGGACTCGCTCTTATGTTTTGGCAATGCATGTGTGTGTGGGGTGCCATGTGCATGTGTGCCTGCATGTGTATGTGCATGTGTGTGCACATGCATGTGTGTCCACATGTGCACATGTGCATGGGTGCACACATATGCGCTTGTATATGTGTGTACATGTGTGCGTGTGTGTACATGCACATGTGTGTGCATTGTGTGGGAGTGTGTGTGCACATGTGCATGGGTGTGTGTGTGCGTTTGTATGTGTGTGCATGTGTACATGCATGCACATGTATGTGCATTGTGTGGGAGTGTGTGAACTGTGTGCATGTGCATGTGTGTGCATCATGTGTGAGAGAGTGTGTGTGCACTGTGTGCATGTGTGTCTGTGTGTGCAGATTCTGGAATCGGAACTGGGGTGTGAGTCATGGCCACCCCCATGACCAAGTTGTGTATTAATCTGCTCCAGCTGCCATCACCAAACGCCACAGACTGGGTGGCTTACACAGCAGGACTTGATCATCTTGCAGTTCTGAAAGACAGATGAGGAAGAGCCAGGTGTTTCTATGAGGCCTCTCTTCCTGGCTGGCAGGTGCCACCTTCTTGCCGAGTCCTCCATGGTGGAGACAGGACACACTCTGGTTTCTCTTCTCCCTCTTATAAGGATACCAGTCCTACCTAATTAGGACCCCACTCTTATGACCTCATTTACCCTTGGTTACCTGCATAAATGCCCTGCCTCCAAGGAATCATACTAGTTAGGGGCTCACATGAATTTTTTGTGGGGTGCACAATTCAGTGCATAACACCTTGTGACCAACCCACTCTGAGCCTTGGTCCTTTTGCCTGCCTGTTAGGGACGTAACTGTAGCTCCAGTTATTGAGAGGGTTAAACAGGTGGTACATGCTCTAAGCATTCGATACTGTGCAACAAGCTACCCCAAAACTCAGTGGCTCAGAGCAACATTTTTGAGAGCCCTGGTGTGGGTCCCTTGGCCACCGGGCTTCCCCCTTCCCTCCTCTGGTCCTCCCTGATTCACTTGGTCTCATTCTGCACCAGCCCTTCCTAGGATGCTGCCTTGGCTGTCTCTGTTCCAGCCCAGAGAGCCCATTGAGGCCAGAAACACCCATTCCTTCTAGAAGGGGTGTCTGACCCCCCAGGTTCTCTGCTCTGCTGGGCTGCTGGGAACTGGGGCAGGTCCTGCCCAGGACTCTTGGTCCCTGTGCACTCTCTCTGTGCTCTGCCTGGAGGACCCAGGAACCCCCTCCACCCTGGCACCATTCAGAGGCTCTGGCCATCTAAAGGAAAGCAACAGGCGGAACTACAGCCTTATAACTTCAGTCCTGGCTGCACCTTGGCCACCTTCTGGCTGGAGGTGCACAGTCTTCGGGCTGAGGAGCCCAGGGCTGTTCCTCTGTCCTCTCTCTCCAGTGGCAGCTGATCAAGTTCTTCCAGCCAGGATGGGCACCTGCCTCCCAGAGGAAGAGGCCACTCCCGCTGTGGTCACATTAGAGGCCTCTCCAACCAGGTTTCCAGAATGCTGGCTTAGGAGCAGACTTACCTGGTCTGGCCAAGCCCGCTGCGGCGGGAAGTGGTCCTGACGGGCAGGTGGTAAAGGGGAAATGGAGAGCCCGGGGGCTCTTTACTCTCTGGGCTCTTCTCATCTGTCAGATGAAGAACCGGGAAGCAAGAGAAAGAAAAAGCACACAACGGCCAGCCTGCCGGGGACTCTGAAATCCCTTTCGGAAGCGGCGCCCCCACCGCTCATTCTGGAAAGCTCTTCCAGTGCGCCTGGGAGCCGGGCAGGTGGAGGGCCCGGAGGAAAGGAGGCTTCCCAGGCGCCCGCTCCCCCGGTGGCCGCTGCTCCTGGAGGTCTGCGCGGGCGCCCTCCCACTGCCGCGGGCGAAGCTCGGGGCGCCGGGCGCAGAGGAATCCGGGGAGCCTCGCCAGGCACAGGTGTGCGCTCGGCAGGCCTGCCAGCGCCTCCCGCCAGCTCTCCGGGCCCTTTGTCCCAGGGCCTTAGCAAAACAAAGCCGCCGCGTCTCTGCTCTCCGGGCTGCAGGTGGGAGGAAGGGGAGCGAAGCGAGGATCCGCCTGGGGAGCCCTCGCGAGTGTGAGCCCACGTCCCCCAGGGCCGCCCCTGAACGCGGATGCCGCCGGCAGTTGGGAATTCCGGTGGGTGTGCGGGAAGAGGCCGGCCTCCGCGGAGGATGCCTCCCAGGGCGCCCCATGGAGCTGGAGCGGGAAGGTACTGGGCACCCAGGACGCTCCCACCCCTTCCCCAAGCTGATCAAGCTGATCAGGAGC
>PVKS010045213.1:0-13909 GCA_004027875.1 Aplodontia rufa | reverse complement strand
TATTTGTGTGTATATATTGGTGATTGGCTACTACTCTAAGTCTTCTTAGTCCCTACTGCTACCCCTATAACATTAGATCCCAACCAGGAAAACGTTCCATGATAACATGATAGACTTTACCCTTGGAGAGTGAAGACAACTACGCTCCATACTAACCTCTTCCTCCCCTGTACTCTGATAATCCCTAAATATAAGCATTTTTCTCTCCCTCTCACCCAAAGTCTTTACCCTTCTGGCATCCCAATCCTATATTTTCCTTGACCTACTCCTCCCTAATCCCTTGTCCCTCTTTACTCAAAGGCAAGAGTGATTTCTTACCTCCCCAACTCACCTCCTTGAATTCCTAGTCATTCCTTCTCCCCACTTTCAGAGAGACCCTGATATCTGAAGAAATAGACACGCGTCAAAAGAGGCATTGGCTTGCTCTCATAATTTGCTGTGAGTTCTCTCTCAAAGTAACCCATTACAATGAAACAAAGCCATAAGAAGCTCCAATTACTCTACCAAGAGCAACTTTCTTGAAGTACAAATCATGCTCTTGGACCCGGAAAATGAGGAAAAGGGGACAAAATTCACTTCCTCAACCCCAAAGCTCTCCACCAAAGGAACCCAAGGCTGGAGCCCTAGATGAAAATCAAAGGCATTGTGTCAGCGTTATGACTGGTAATGCAATCAAAGATTTGAGAGATGAAATAAGAGTTCAGACAGCAATTTCAAGAGATGAGGGACAACTTCTACAGGGAAATAAGGGAGCAGCTCCATGAAATGAGAGATCAGCTTTACAAAGATACAGAAATTCTGAAAAGAGATGTAGCAGAGCTATCAGGATTGAAAAACACGGTTAATCAAATCAAATCCTCTCTGGAAGAAATCAACACCAGAGCTTACTCTACTGAAAACAGAACATCAGCTCTTGAAGAACGAGTATCGGATAGTGAAGATAAGCTAAACAACGTAGAGTTCAAAGAAGATAAACGGGATAAACAGCTTATAATACATAACCAGAACTTCCAAGTAATATTTGATGAGATGAGGCATAACAATCTGAGAATCATTAGCCTGGAGGAAAACCCTGAACAGCAAACAAGAGGCTTAAAGAACCTTTTAAGCGAAATCATAAGTGAAAACTTCCCACATTTTACTATCAATCCAGATTATCACATACAAGATGCTTATAGAACTCCAAATAGACCTAATCAAATGAGAAGCTCACCAAGACATATCATACACAAAATGAATAACAGAGAAATCAAGGAGAGAATTCTAAAAGTTGCTAGAGAAAAGCCCCAAATCACATTCAGAGGCTAACCAATTCGAATCACTATGGATTTTTCAGAGCAAAAAAATGAAGGCCAGAAGAGCTTGGAACAATATCTTTCAAGTGTTACAAAATAACAACTTCAACCCAAAGATACATGCAGCAAAACTCAGCTTCAAATATGAAGGGAAAATTAAATACTTCAATGATCAACTCAAGATAGCAAGATACATGAACACAAATCCGGCTCTACAGAGCATTTTCAAAGGTGTACTCCATTCTGAAGATAATGCCAACTATATGCTAAATCCTTAAACAAGGGCGAGTCAATTATCACTCTATACAAAAACAGACTTTCAAGATGACTCAAAACTCTGTAATCAATACAAAGTCTGTGAACCAGCCTCCCATATCTATTCTATCCTTGAATGTGAATGGTCTCAATGCCCCAATTAAAAGACAGACTGACCCACTGGATCAAAAAACAAAATCCAACAATACGTTGCCTGCAAGAGACACATTTGACACCCAAAAATAGACACAGGCTGAAAGTGAAAGGATGGCAAAATGTCTACCAGGCCTGTGGCCCAAAAAAGCAAGCTGGTGGAGTGATTCTAATTTCTGACAAAATTAATTTCCAACTAAAACTAGTCAGAAAGGACAAAGAGGGTCACTTCATCATACTAAAAGGGACAGTTCATCAAGAAGATCTAAAAATAATCAACATTTATGCCCCCAATTACAACCCCTGAAATATATGGAAAAAATACTTAAGGACATTAATCCCCTCATTGATCTCAACACAATAATCCTGGGGGACTTCAACACACCACTATCAACTCTAGACAGATCATCAAAACAAAAAATCAATAAAGACATCTCCAATCTGAACTACTTTATTAATCAATCAGGCTTAACAGACATTTATAGAATATTCCATCCTAGGGCAGCTGAATTTACCTTCTTCTCATCAGCCCATGGATCCTTCTCTAAAATAGACCACATCCTAGTTCACCAGGATAATCTCAGCAAATATAAAAAAGTGGATATAATCCCATGTATTCTCTCAGATCATAATGCTATGATCTTAGCAATCAACAACAAGAGAAACAACAAACTATTCAAATACTTGTAAACTGAATAATTACCTCTTAAACGAAGGATAGGTAAAAGAGGAAATGAGAACAGAGATTATGAAGTTTTTGGAATTGAACGAGAATGAGGAAACAACATACCGAAACCTCTGGGACAGTGTGAAGGCTTTCTTAAGAGGTAAATTTATAGCACTGCGAGCATACATCAAAAATCTAGAAGGAGATCAGATAAATAGCCTTATGCTTCAACTCAAACGATTACAAAAGGAGGAACAGTCCAACCCCAAATCTAACAGAAGACAGGAAATTACCAAAATCAGAGCTGAAATCAACGAAATTGAGAACAAAAAACTATACAAACTATCAACAAATCCAAGAGTTGGTTCTTTGAAAGAGTCAACAAAATCAACAGACCCCTTGCCAACCTCACCAAAAGGAAGAACGAAAGGAAGCAAATCAACAAAATCAGAGACGAAAATGGGGATATCACCACAGACCCATTCCAAGATACAGAAGATTATGAGAACATACTTTGGAAACTTATTCTCTGCCAAATTCGATTACCTGGAAGACATGGACAGGGTCTTGGACACACACGACATCCCCTCTTTAACACAGGAGGACATTGAAAACCTCAACCAATCTATCACAGAAAGCAAAATTAAAGCAGCAATCAAAGCTCTCCCAAAAAAGGAAAGCCCAGGTCCAGATGGATATACGGCAGAATTCTACCAAGCCTTCACAGAAGAACTAACACCCATCCTCTACAAGCTCTTCCAGGAAATTGACAGAGTGGGATCACTCCCAAACACTTTCTATGAAGCAAACATTACACTGATTCCAAAGCCCAACAAAGACATGTCAAGGAAAGAAAACTACAGACCAATTTCCCTGATGAACATGGATGCAAAAATCCTTAATAAAATTTTAGCTAATAGGATGCAAAAACACATTAAAAAGATAATACATTATGATCAAGTGGGCTTCATTACAGGAAAACAAGGCTGGTTCAACATACACAAATCAATAAATGTAATTCACCATATAAACAGAATTAAAATAAAAAAATCATATAATCATCTCAATTGATGCAGAGAAGGCATTTGATAAAATTCAACACCACTTTATGCTCAAAACTTTGGAAAAGATAGGGATCAAGGGAAGATACTTCAATTATGTCAGATCCATTTACGACAGACCCATAGCCAACATTATCCTCAATGGAGAAAAACTGAAAGCATTTCCACCGAATTCAGGTACTAGACAAGGCTGTCTACTCTCCCCTCTCTTGTTCAATATAGTCCTTGAAACCCTTGCCAGAGCCATCAGGCAAGACAAGGAAATCAAAGGTATTTGTATAGGAAAAGAGGAAGTTATTCTTATTCGCTAATGACATGATTCTATACCTAGAAGACCCATTAACATCGGCCAGAAAACTCCTAGAGCTTATAGGAGATTTTAGCAAAGTAGCTGGCTACAAGATCAACTCCAGAAAATCACTAGTGTTTCTTTACACCAGTAACAAATCCGCAGAAGAAATCAGGAAATCTCTCCCATTCACCATCACTTCCAAAAAAATGAAATATTTAGGCATTAACCTTACAAAGGAAGTTAAGGACCTCTACAAAGAAAATTATCAAGCACTAAAAAAAGAAATTAAAGAAGACCTGTGTAGATGGAAAAACATTTCATGCTCATGGTTAGGCAGAATCAATATAATAAAGATGGCCATTCTACCCAAAGCCTTATACAGATTCAATGCAATCCCCATCAAGGTATCTATGGCATTCTTCACAGATATAGAAAAAGCAATTCACCAGTTCATATGGAATAACAGGAGACCCAGACTAGCCAAACACTACTCTACAGGAAGGAAGAAGTAGGGGGTATCTCAATCCCTGATTTGAAATTATACTACAGAGCCGTACTAGTAAAAACAGCTTGGTATTGGTTTCAAAACAGAACCGAAGATCAGTGGTACAGAATAGAAGATCCGGAGACAATCCCCCATATCTTTAAATACTTGATATTTGATAAAGTGGGCAAAAGCATAGTCTGGTAGAAAGAGAGCCTGTTCAACAAATGGTGTTGACAAACTGGACAGCCACATGTAGACAACTGAAGTTAGATCCTTATCTTTCACCCTGCACAAAAATTATATCAAAATAGATCAAAGACCTGGATATTAAAGTAACAACTTTAAACTTAATAGAAAAAGAAGTAGGGTCAACACTACAGCATGTGGGAGTCAGCTACTTCCTTAACAAAACTCCCATGGCTCAAGCTATAAAATCAAGAATAAATGAATGGGATGCAATGAAACTAAAAAGCTTTTGCACAGCTAAAGATCTAGTCAAGAACATCAAGAGAGAACCTACAGAATGGGAGAAAACCTTTGCCTGCTACATCTCTGACAGAGAGCTAATATCCAGAATATACAGGGAACTAAAGAAACTAAACTCCAAACTCACAAATAATGCAATCAACAAATGCACTAAAGAACTTAAAAGAAACTTCTCTCCAATGGAAGTCCAGAAAGCCCATAAATATATGAGAAAATGCTTTACATCATTAGCTATAAGGGAAATACAAATCAAAACCTCAATGAGATACCACCTCACACCTGTTAGAGTGGCAAAAATGAAGAATACAAACAACAGATGCTGGAGGGGCTGTGGGAAAAGAGGAACACTGTTACACTGCTGGTGGGACTGCAAACTGGGTCAGCCACTATGGGGAGCAGTGTGGAGAATCCTCAAAAAAGTAAGGATGGAACCACCTTATGATCCAGCTATCCCACTCCTGGATATTTTCCCAAAAGAGTTAGAATCAGCATATTATAGTGATGTGGCTTCCTCAATGTTTATAGCAGTTCAATTTACCATAGCTAGACTATGGAACCAACCCAGATGCCCCTCACTGGATGAGTAGATACAAAAACTATGGTACATATAATATACAATGGAATACTACTTGGCCATTAGAGAAGACAATATTATGGCTTTTGATATCAAATGGACGGAGATGGAAAGAATTATGCTCAGTGAAGTATCCCAATTTCAGAGACTCAAGGGCCGAATGGTTTCTCTCATATGTGGAAACCAGAATACATGGGGAAGCAGTAGGTTAAACGGCTAAACTAATGATATCCTCAAACTGTATGATTGTCAGAATAGGGGGATGGCACCCTAGGATACTGGGAGGTGTAGGGAGGGGGAGGGGGTGAGGGAGGGTATTTGAAGATCTCCTAGGATACTGGAGAGTGGGAATACAGGCGAACCATCTCAGAAGCAGAGGTTATTCCTCCACGAGATACCCATTTTATGCAAGAGTTCTCCTGGGGGTAACTGCTACAGGTGAAACCCAAGGTGGTCATCCATGTTTGGGCATTTCCCCTGGATAACTATGTATATATACTTTGGTTATTGATGGTCTGATAATGTTTCCCTCTCATTTGTATCTCTATATACTCTTAATAAATGAATATATTAAAAAAAGAAAAGAAAAACCTTACCTTAGAGCCAGTTGCAGAAGTGCACATTTGAAATCCAAACAGGAGGCTGAGGCAAGAGGATCTCAAATCAAGGTCAGCCTGGGCAACTAAGTGAGACTATGTCTTCAAATAAAAAAAAAAAAAAGAACTGGGACTATAGCTCAGTGGTAAAGTGCCTTTTGGTTCAATCCCCAACATCAAAAAAGAAAAAAAAAAGTCCTACCTTACCCACAGTTTCAATTTCTGATTTTTGTGGTTTCCGTTACACATGGTCAGTACCAACCTGAAAATATTAAATAGAAAATTTCAATAAATAGTTTGTAAGTTTTAAACTGCATGTAATTCTAAGAAGCATAATAAAATACGCTACCCTGTCCCACATCCCCGGTTATGCATGATACCCTGTTAATTTCTCCATGGTTATTTTGGTTCTTGGACTTCCTGTAGCAGTATTGTAGTGCTTGTGTTCAAGAAACCCTGATGTTAGTTATTGTCACAAAACACAAGGTTTGGGATTTTATAACAATTTCCTGGCAATTTGATCATTCTATGTTGTTAAAATTGTTCTATGTTATTGTCAATCTCTTAACTGTGCCTAATTCCTAACATCACAGATGTGTGTACTATATGTATGTAGTTTGCATAGGTGCATGCTTTCAGTTATCCATGGGGCTTCTTAGACTATGCCCCCCATGAACAAAGGGGACTATTTGATTTTTAAAAAATCTATACAAATTTGAGAATATAACTAGTCAGCAAGTTTTCAAAATTTAGTGGGAGAATAAACTAGTGAAATAGCTGGAGAGCAGTTTCCCACTATCTGGTAAATCTAAAGAAGCAACTGAACTGTAACGAGAATTCCATCTCCAGGTATAAGCCCTGGAGAAACTCATACATATGTCTAAGCAGTTTTGTGAAAGTCTTCATTCAGCATTGTTAGTCGGGAAAAAAAACTTAGCATTTATTAAGAAAATAAACAATGCATGATATTCATATAATAGGATGTTATATAGCAATTAAAATATAGTGACATTAGCTAGCAAGGATAAATTTTGGAAGACAGCGAGCGTAAAGGAAAGAAGCAACATGATACCAACTTGAGGGCAATGCCCAGAACTGGGAGAGAGACAGCATCAGTGAAGAGTGCAAAGGAGGACTCGACTTTTATCTGACATTTTATTTAAAAGTGGATCTCATAAGGAGATGGCAGGTCCGTTTATCAAACTGGGAGAGCATGATTAAATACGCGTTTGTTATTCTATTGTCTGAAATCTTTGGGAAATACACGAAGCTTGCATCTCCACCCGCATCTCCTGACAACCAGTAACAAAAGAGGCAGCTGCTTAGAAGCAGGGTCCGCTGTACAAATGATCTGGGGTTTTACTTGAGTTGTGCCTCATTAGCAAATCTCCAGCACCAATTATAAAAATTAAATCGTCACATAAAATTACACAGATCTGCAAACAACACAAAGCCTGTGGCGAGCAGTTCCGTGAAGTCAGCACTGAGCGTGTTGGGTGCGCAGGAAAGGCAGAGAGATGCTGAAGGAGCGGGCGTCCTGCTCACAGGCATCTCAGACGCTTCCTGCCTGCTCTTCCTGTCTTTGCTCATTTTCTCTGAAATTCAATTTCCTGGGGTCTCTTTGAAGGGGAAAAGCACCGTGTGTCATTCACTATGAGAGCTTTGCTCCAGCTGCACAGCGAGAGGTTCCAGTGAATCAGGGGTAAGTAGGAGGCTCCGAGGGTGAGCAATTCCTCAGGCTCGCACACCCTCCTAGCACCTGCCACACTCCCTCCTCCCAAGGTAAGCAATCCCATATGTCACAGGCGCAGGGAACAGATCTGCTCAGCGACATGCAGCACATGTGATAGCAGAAAGATTATGTGCACTTTCATGCAGAGACAGAAAACTTTGAGACCAATTCCCACTTCAGCAAGTTTAGAGGGCAGCTATCCCAGGACATCTGCTTGTGTTCTACTTTAAAGATAATCTGGGGATAATTTTCCCAGCAGGGAGAGGAAAGTTTTTAAATACAGATAGATGATTTCAAACCATTTAGAACAAAAAGGGCCCGAGTTGCTGCCCTACTGCAAGCACGCTCTCACTAGCACACTTGGGCAATTTTGCGTTTGGAGATGCATTTCTTTCCATGGTTAAATTGCTTCTTCACAGAGTTGCCGGTTCTCAATTATAAACCAATGCCAGGACAGAGGCCACCATGCTGTATTTACTCTAGCCGATTATAAGCTGCCATTTACTGCACCTGTTAATGTGTTAATGTTGGAACACAGACCATCAGCGGAGGCTCAAGGTGTTCTAGCATTGACCTGTCGTTTCACCGAGCAATTATTTCCTCAGTAAGTGCTTCCCGCATGCATTTGGTATTATTGCTTATGATAGATCACTGTAATCTATAGTGACAGTTTGCTTTCTTTGAAAGAAATACAGATACCCAGGGATAATGAGGTATGTAAAGGATGTAATTAAGGCCCTAACCTTAATTTGGGTTTATAATTTTAATTATCTAAGGTAATTTGATCAAATCTGATAGACTAACCGCTGTTACAGAGTTCCTTTAAAAACAAGTACTGCTTTACAAATACAATCATATGAGCTAAGGGCCCTCCCCTCTGAGAACCAGATGAAACTGACATGAGCATGATTCTGGGGTGGGGGAGCCTCAGAGCCCTCAGATCCTTCAGTGGGGTTCTGGAGGATGGGGATCAGGTGGATAGCAGGGTCCATAGGTCCCTGGCTCCATGTCCTGTGATGTCCATGGAATACTACCTGCAACTCTTAGGTCTCCTCTCCCCTTTGTTCGTTTCTTCCCAAGAAAGGAGGACTTGATTTGCTGGGATCCAGGACCTGGAGAGGACGCATCCCTGGTGTGTCCCTGCCATGGCTCCAGAACTCGCATACCCATTCCTCTGCCTGTGAACTCACCAGGCATGGCACTGCCCCAGGCACCTGGCTGTGAACCTGGGCTGGTCCACATAATGCAAGCGGAACGGTCAGGAACATGGACAGTGACCACAGGTCAGGTGGACTTCCCTCCATTCCAGCTTCAACACCACAAAGCAGAGGAGCTGCTCTTCATCTCCCGGACTTCAGCACCCATTTCACATTGGGTCAGAACTGGAGGAGACACCAAATTTAGTTATTTCTCATAGTTGATCAATGACCAGGAAATTCTAAATATAGGAGCATAATTTGCAGACCATAATGACTCATTGAGAGCCTGTGCTTTCAGGTACATGGTTTGGGGTTCCCAGGAGAGTGGGATTTGACTCACTGGGCTTCTCTGGCTCACTCACAACTGGCCAGGGCTGGGCTGCTCAGCAGGTGGTGGGCGGGTGGAGGTGAGCCTCCACTCCCTTCCAGGAGCAGACAGTGCAGGCGTATCTCCTAACACTCCTCCATCATAGCCTGCATCCCACTGGCTTCTCCCTGTTCCTCCAACAGACTGAATTTATTCCCATCACCTGCTCCACCTGAACCCTGGAAATTCCCTTCTCACTGTAAAGGTGTAAGAGGTGAGTCGCAGACATTTCGCCAGTATTCACTAATTGACCCACAAGTACTCGTTAAGGACATGAAAGCTTCCTTGTCCCTTTCCTGAGTACAATATCTACACACCTGGAGCCTTGACTGTCAGTTTCCATTGGCAAGAAAATAAAAATCTGAATCAACATCGGGGAGAGCTGTGAATTTCTTGGTGGCGAGTTTCCAGCCATTTGAGACCTTCTGATCTCTCCACAAACAAGGAAACAGTCCATCTCAAGGCTATCGCCAAAAAGAAAGAAACCAGCATACAAGGACAGTCCTGTCTACGTTCTGCATTTGGAGATGTCCTGACCTCAGGACACATCGGTCCTCTGCCCTCCTATGGTCAGCTCCCACGGCAGCAAGCCACCTGCAGTGGGCAGAGGGAATGCAGGATTCTGGCCATGGCATGAGGCACGTAGCCCAGCCCAGTGCTCCAGCCACATGCACAGGAACCGCTGTAGTTTAATCTCCTGATGCATGAATCTGTGACTTAGCTGGTTGAAAGTATAGTAGGTGGTTTGTGCTATGCCTTCCTCGTCTCACTACCAGCAGCTGTGGCCTCCTCTGGTGTGAGTCACCAGCTTACAGAGATTGCTTTTTAACCGGAAATATGGCAGAGGTCTGCATCACCCAATCAATGGCTTTTCTGGATTTCTATGGTGGAATCTAAGGGGCCGGGAGAGACACAAAACCACTGATGTTTAGTGGAAACTTCCATGGCAGGATCCTGGAGAAACAAGGACTTATAGCTCAGAAGCATTAAGCGAAAACTGAACGCTACATCAAATATGTTAAATTGATTACATTAAATACGTTAAACACTAAAAGTGATTAGATAGCTATGCTTAAAAAGTTATTCAGCCATGACCATATATGTCTATAGTTCCAATACTTTAGACCTTCACTTGTATACATACCATTCTTTTCAGAAAGTTCTCTTCCTCTTTTTTAACCTTAAACCAAATTCTTTGCATTTTGTTAAATATTACTACTCAGCAATTGCTTTAATCTTGCTCTTTCCTTCTACAGTTCACAGTTGCACCATCAAAATATTTGCCTTTAGGAAAACTTTTCCAGAATGAATTTGGTGCTAATTTTTTTTAAAAAATAAGGTAGTATCAGATCTAAAATCTTTGAAGTCCTAAGTGCTACCAACATCTCCACGAACGAGCTTATAGATTTTTCAGTGATTTGTCCATCAAGAAGCTTGCAAGTGATAAATTTGGAATGTGGAAAATAGTAATTCCTAGATCTTATGCCTTACTGAGCTGAATGTGATGACTATGTTAGAAAAGTCCAGTAACTTGATTTAGCTGTCTGTGGTAAAACGGACAAAAGCTAACTCCAGAATCTCTTAAATTTAAAAGATTAAAAGTAATACTGCATGCTCAAATGTCAGATTTACTACCTCAACATAGTACCCTTCGGGAATTCAAGTTTTCAGTGTGGGAAAATTGTTCAAAAAAATTGGTTTCTACTGTTAAAGAGAAAAAAAGAGTATCCGCTTTATTTCTTTATCTGGTACAATTTTCTTCTTGGGGGGAGGGGAGAAAATCAGCCTCATGAGACTATATCCTATCTGCATCCGAAAAAGGGATTGTTAAGCAACAACATCATTTAAGCTTGATACATTCAGCAGGAGTCTGAGAAGGGCCCTATGAGGTTGTTACCAGGATTTTCCAGGACGTGAAGGGCCTTTCGTGACTCTCCTGCACCCTTTTAGTTTTTCACAAAGGGGTGGTGGAGTCTGAAGTCACATTTAGTCTGCCCCAACTCACCTGCTGTTGTAGACAAGACTCACTGGTGCTCACGCTAGATTATTCTGAGCCACCTGGGGTTTTCCTGCTTTCAGGTTTGACAGTATTTGAAGGATTAAAAAAAAAAAAAGTCTACTCAGAAAAGCCTCATTGTTGTCCTTTCTTTGCCTAAGGTCACAATTCATGCAAATTCTAGTAAGTGTAAGTCAGGTGCTCCATCCCCAAAGCCTACATGTGGTGCGGACCCTCACAGGGTTCGGCCTTCACTGGGAGGACCCCCGAGCCAATCTAGAGGCCAAAGGACTTTGTCATTTTATTTATACTCCAAGAATAAAAAGTTGGAAGTTTCTTTTTGCCATGAAAACAAGCTAAATTTTTCTCAATATGATTTCACTATTTTTCAATTCCTGAGAGAGGCATAAATTATGCATTTACTGAAATTCTATTTTATGGTTTCTGTATCAAATTCAATGTATCTTTTAAAAATTTCCCATGGCTTTTGATTGTGAAATCATTTTGTTTGAAAGTTTAACAATTGCATATTAATATAAAAGGCACACTTTCAAAAATCCCAATACATAAATGTCTAGTCTATTTGTTTATGGCTATCATCTATTTTATAACGTGACTAAAAATATCTCCCTATGTTTTCCCAAACAAGAAAGACTGAAAACAATTATAAAAGTTGACATTATTAAATTCTGGTCAAAATACAGGGTCATTGGAAATTGTCACACCTAGGAGATGAGATTATAAATCAATACATCTTTGAAATAACATATCAAGTTGAATAAGAGCACAGCATGTGACCTAGCAATTTCCTTTTCTGTACATGCCTGGAGAAATTCCTACATGTTTAGGAAGCATGCACAGAAGTGTTCATAACGACATTGTGAACAATGTGCTTTCTTCAGAAGGAAGAATACCAAATACCAATCACAGGAGAAAGGAGAATAAACTCCAGTCCATTCAGTGACTGAAATATTACATGAACAAAAAATAATTGGTTCTTCTCATGAATTTCAGGCATTTAACATTGTGTGAATACCTAGAAAACTAGAAAAACTGCCACCTTCAATCAAAATTAAATAGATTCTTGCACATATGATATTCCTATACATGTGATAGAATTTCATGGAGCAATAAAATAATTAACATAAAATTCATGGGTGGTAAGTCACCCAAGTGTTTTTACTGTTTTAAAAGTTACATATACATTTAGTAAGTATTATACAACTCAAAGAAATATGAACTTTGACATTCAGTGATACAAAGTTTTATTTTTTTTAAAGAAATATCCTTCACTCAACACTTTAAGAGAGAAGGACAGTGAGAGAGAGAATCATTTTTATTGAGCTTTTCACGTGGCCTTCGTTGCTCTGACACTCAGATGTGGGTACTTGCGCATGCCAGGCAAGTGCTGCAACTGCCGAGCCACCGCTCCAGCCCTGATCCAAAGTGTTTTGAAAAAAATTGCAGAGCAATATAATTATGCAAGGGTGAAATCTAGAAGCATATCCTAAAAGAGAAGAACACTCTGAGACAGTATATCTTTTATTTTTAGGTCAGTGATTTCAATATGAATCATACTGACAGAATTCTGTTACCGTGATGCACATGAAAACGAAGGCGATGTTTCAAGGTTCAGACCGCGTCCTCAGTACCTGCCTGAGCAGAACGCTTGAGCCCCCAAGAGCCTGCTCTGCCCGCTACCCTAGTTGATGACGCAGCTGGTTTGTTTGTTGTTTAACCCTGGTCCCTGGTGTGCTTAACCACTGAGAAACATCCCCACAGTCTTTTGTTTTTTAATTTTGAGACAGGGTGTTGCTAAGTTGCTCAGGGTCTTGCTCAACTGCTGAAGCTGGCTTTGAACTTGTGATCCTCCGGCCTGAGCCTCCCTAGCCACTGGGATCACAAGCCTGCACCAGGGCATCCAGCATGAAGCAGCTGTCTTGTCAAGCAGCCACCATTGCAGGCCTTATGGTGACACGTGACCAACTTCCCTTCCACCCGCATCACCCTACCTGTGCTGAAAAGATCCGTGCTATGGAAAACGCTCATATGGACCCTCAGCTTGGGCCTTTTGAGGAATGGTCCACAGAACGAAACCTTGTTCTTTCCATTCATACTAGCAGCATTTTAGCTAGTGCTGTGATTTGACACAATTGTAAAGGAGCAAAGGAAACCAAGATTCCAGAATAACAATTCCCAAAGAAACATGTTTGTTTGGACTTTTTACTTTTGTTGAGGTAGACCTAGCCATAACAAACTAAATATTAAACACACGGGAACGGACAGCTTGGCGTTAACTCAAATGCCATCTCTGGGTCCCCACATGTCATTTGGCTCCTGCACTTGCTATGCTGTGCTGGAGCTGTGTTCATCTCCCCGGTGGACTGCGACTCACCCGGAGAAAACTGTCTTACGTCTTAGCAGCTCTCCTGCTCACTCAGCAGATCCCAAGAAAACTCCAAGGAAGTGAATGGACAGCGGGACACGCTAATAATTTGCTGGATTTCCTCACAGTTGATGCTTCCTATCTGTTAGTGTTATAATTTTGTCTAGGAGACTTCTTTTGCCACCAACTGAACGGTTCCAATCGAGAACTGTTTAATTCCCTAAATCAATTTTGTCTTTTTTCAGCTAAAAATAGATAAAAATACATATGCTTCATGTATATAATTTATGTATGCTTATATACAATATATAAATAAATTAAAACAACTAAGCACGTTGAGCTTTTTGTTGACAAGCTGAAAGC
>PVKS010045212.1:0-13918 GCA_004027875.1 Aplodontia rufa | reverse complement strand
GCCCGGTTAGAGGTTCCCCAAAAAACCCTCAGTCTCTGTAGTTTGCTAGAAAGACTCCGAGAGGAGGGAGCAAAGCAGACGTGAAGGATGGTCTCAGATTACCAGGGCGGAGAGAGGCCACTGGATGACACTTGGCTCCGCTAAGGGCTAGGCGTCCTCTCTGCAGCTGACTTCCTTTAAATTCCCTGTGTTCTTCTGACTTCAATTGCTAAGTTAATCCCGCTGCAGTGGATTTCTGTAAATTGCAAATAGTGATCCATTCCTAAGTGCTGTGGTTTGAATGTCCCCCAAAAGCTCATGTGTGAGAATTCGGGGAGGCTGAGTGAGAGGACTGGGTTATAAAAACCTCAACCAAATCAGTGGGTGAATCCCCTTAGGGCAGCTGTAGGCTGGTAGAGTAGCTGGACATGGGTCACTGGGGGCGTCTCACTGGGGCAGACCGTGATGAAGGTGACACAAAGGAATGGATTGGTGGGGAGAGGTCACCATTCCCATTAGGAATCTGCTAATCTTTCATGAGCCAGAAACCAAAAGACAAGAGGGAATAGCCTATGATGTGGAATAAAGGACAAGGACAGGGCTAGAGCAGTGGCTCTGCAGTTGGAGCACTTGCCTGGCATGCACGAGGACCCAGGTTTGATCCCCAGCACCACGTACACAACTAAGTGTCAGAGAAACAAAGGCCAGATGGAAAACTAAACAAAGTTGACTCTTAGTAGAATTTAGACAAAGAACACGGCCCCTCTGATCTTGTCTTCTGAATTGGAAACTTGACTTCATTTCTTTCTTTCTTTCTTTCTTTCTTTTTTTTTTTTTTGTATTGGGGATTAAACCAAGGGGCGCTTAACCACTGAGCCACATCCCCAGCCCTTTTTATTTCTTATTTTGAGATATGGCCTCACTAATTTGTTGAGGCTGACTTTGAACTTGCAATCCTCCTGCCTCAGCCTCCAGAGCTGCTGGGATTACAGGTGTATGTTACCATGCCTGGTTTGACTTCACTTCCTATCATCTCTGTGATTTGGGGAAAATCTATTTTTTTTTTCTGCGTCATGAACAGTCCCCTCTGGAAAGAGATGACACACTAAAATTATTTAATTGAAAAGAGTTTAATGAAGGTACAGGTAGAGTTAAGGGAACTAATGAGGAACGGATATGTATGACCCAGCGATTAGCAATGCGTTGTATTAATTTCCTGTGGCTGCTGTAACAAATACCACAGATTTTGTAGGCTGACACAACGCAGATTTATTATCTTAGAGTGCTGGAGGTCAGAAGTCTGAAATGTGTTTTTCTGGGCTAAAATTAAATATCAAGCAAGCTGTGTTCCTACTGGAGCTTCCAGCAGAGAATCCGTCTCCTTGCCCTTTCCAGCTCTGGAGGCTGCCCATCTCCCATTGGCCTACGCCCCTTTCTCCATCTTCAGTTCTCTCTCCCACTCAGACGCTCCTGCCTCTCCCTTTCCATGTATAGGACTGAAGGATGACATTGGGTCCCCAAGGGCAATCCAGAACAATCCCATCTGTGTGGCTGGCTTTCAGATGAAAGGTGTGTTTGGGGTTGTTTCTAGGAATCAGCCCTGGGAGAGGGCCTTTCTCCCTGGATCACAAGATACTCAAAACATAAACCGTGATCAACACTTGTTGGGCTTCCCCAACTTGGCCATGTCTTCATCGTCCATCAGCCCCACATCCCGTCACGATACGCTGAATGAACCTCCCACAGCCCCTCTCCTCCTCCCGGTCCTCGCAACCCTTGCCCGGGTGCATGCTGGGCGGTGGCTGGACTCACCCCTGACCTTCCTCACTGGCCCAGCTGCACGTGGGAGCTGCACACCACCTGGTCTGTCTCCTGGATTAGTCAGTGTTCTCCAGAAAGAACCAGCTTGCACACACACACAGTATGCGCAGAGACGCTGACCACATGGTCCTGGGGCTGACAAGTCCTGAGGTCTGCAGCAGGCAAGCAGGAAGCCCAGGAGAGCCGAAGGTGTGCTCCTGTCCAAGGCCAGCAGCTCAAGACCCAGGAAGAGCTGAGGTTTCAGTTCAACTGTGAATGCAAGAAAGAGTCCGGCTCTTAGGCTGAAGGCCGTGATACAGAAGGACTGGGGAGCATCCACCTGCCCCGTTGGACCTTCAGTGCGTTGGATGAGGTCCACCCACATTAGAGGTGATAAGCTGTTTCACTCAGACTACGAGTGCTCACAGAAACACTGGAGTAACACGTAACCAAGCATCTTGTCACCCCGTGTCCCAGGCAAGGTGACCATCACATGAAGCTGTCCCCCACCATCTTCCTCACCCACCGTGTTCATGTTCACAGCTGTTCAGAAACAGGAGAAACCACAGCTACTCTTACTCAAGAATCCCCAAGTCAACTTCCTCTGCTGTTCTGTAGCTCTGTTGGGAAATCCCTGAAGCTTGAGACACACTCCACAAATGACCGGAACTCAGAGAAACCCCAGGGCAGGAACCGCAGAAGCAGGCTGGGTCAATAACTAGGTCTCCAACGGGGAACTTGGAGGCCAAGGAGTCTGAGAAGCTCCACACAGGATGGGGTGTTCAGACCTTTGGGCTTCCGTTTTCTCATTTATAAAATGAGCGTATTTAGGGGCTGGAGTGGTGGCTCAGCGGTTGTGGCACCTGCCTGGCATGAGGGAGGACGCGGGTTCAAACCCCAGCACCACAAGAAAGTGTTGGGGCAATGAAAGCCACATGAAAAGCTAAATACAATTGATTCTCTTGCTCTCTGTCACTGTCCCTTTCTCTCTTAAAAAAAAAAAAAAGCGTATCTACCTCCTACAGACAGGATCATCTGCACAGTGGAAAGAGACAGAGTTTATTGCTCTATAGGAACGAGAAGCAGCAAATCAAAACCCCATGCACAACCGTGGGTGGATCTCACAGACGTCACGTGGAGGGAAGGACACCAGGCACAAACCAAGACACACAAGGCTTGAGATAGGTGGGTGGAGGTGGGACTCTGCTTACCCTGAGATGGTGACCAAGAAGCCCTCAGGCCAATGTTCTGCGTCCCGATCCAGGGGCAAGTACTGAACGGTACATTTGTGATATGTGCCATGTTCTGGAGTTAACTGGAGATTGAACCCGAGACACTTAACTACTGAGCCACATCCTCAGACCTTTTTAATGTTTGTTTTTTAATTTTGAGACTGGCTCTGGGTTAGCTGCTTAGGGCCTCGCTAAGTTGCTGAGGCTGGCTTTGACCCTCCTGCCTCAGCCTCCCTAGCCACTGGGATTACAGGTGTGCACCACCACACCCAAATGTCTGTATATTATAAGAATGTTACTGATATAGAAGAGAGGGAGACAGAAAGGAGAGAGAGGAAGAAAGGCTGGAGGAAGAAGAGAGAAGGGAGGGAGGAAGAGAGCACTTCTTTTTTTTTTCAAGAGAGAGGGACAGTGAGAGAGAGAGAGAAAGTGAGAAGCAACTTTATTTAGTTCTTCACCTGGCCTTTGCTGCTCTGAGACGTCACTGTGTGCGTGGTGCTAGGGTTTGAACCCATGTACTCGCACATGCAGGGCAGAAGCCATAACCACTGAGCCACGGCTCCAACCCAAGAGAGCACTTTCTTGCAGGAAAGCAACAAAGGGTGAATTTCAGCCTTCTCTACAGCTGAGCAGACGAGGTGGGGCGAGCTGGCACGGACCTCTGTACAGACAGTGAAAATCATTTCTGATTCTTCCCCACCCTACCCTCAACCACACATCTGGGCACAGAGAGGGAGACTGGGGGAGACACCAGCACCGGGACAGAGATGCCTGGGTTCTGAGTAACCGGAAGCATCTGGACAGTTCCTCGGGCAGAGACGGCACATTGACAAAGTCCCTGCATCGGCAATGTTGATCCCACAGACTAGGGACCGCCCCGGCTCCCACGCCTCCATAGCCAAGGGCCTTGATTTCTAGGATTCTGACAGAGGGAGACCCACATCACTCTCCCCTACAGCCCCACCGATGTAAGGAGATGGTTCATAACTGTTCTCAGAGACGATGGTTAAAATTTCAGAAATTTTATGAGCCACCTTTACAAGTTAAATTATATGAATTTGCAATGAAAATACACAATATAAAAAATAAAGGTAAGGCATTCTTAAAATTCATCACTCCCTGATTATTTTGCTGTTTTTAACTTCAATTTTACCTCCTAACCTAAACAAAAGCACCAATCAAAACACAGTCAGCACTACATGCACTCAGCGACCTCTTGGCTGAACTGGATCTCCCCAGCATTTATTTGCAGTCTCATGTTGTGTTGTGATTTTTGGTGACAGAATCAGAAAAACTGGAATTGGATTTTGCAAGAAATATTCTTTTTTTATTTTTTTTATTTTTGCAAAAATATTACCTTGAAGTCATCATTGTATGGAATTAACAATAAAAAGAATGATATTTTACACGATCATTCATAAACAGTGTGCTACATCCTTTAAAATCAGTAGAATTTAATGGGTATCTATATACAGAAGTAGATTTTTGCCCTGGAGAGCTCATCGCTCATAGTTTGTCAGCATAGCATAGTGGGACCACACACACATCCTGGATTCTATAAGAAACATGTTTAAATCCGAGCTCCGGCACGCACACCCTGCTTCCTCTCTGCACCTTCTTTGATGTGGGCACCATCCTGGCTGTCTGAGGTTCTTGAATACGAATCACAGCTGCCATGCATCTTAGCTGTTTCCACCTGCTAGAGGCGGATCTGCTCACCTCTGCCTTCTCTGTCTTCTGAGCTCCAGACCACAGAGACAAGGCACTTCCTGTCTGATCTGCCACCTGCCACCCTTGCGGCTGTTCCTACTGGTTGCACCTCTCTTCGGCAATAGGCAGATTGGAGAACCTTTGAGCAGGCTGTTCTGAAATCCTTGGACCTGGGGTCAGGGGAGAGGAAACGGTCCTTGTGACCTATTCTGGTCCCAGTCACCTTAGAAGAAGAAGGTCCTGGTGAACTTCTCCGGCACGAAGGTTACCAGCAGGCTTGTCACTTGCTCATGTGTGTCTGGTGCTAGGCTGGGGCTGCTGGGACTCATTATCATAAAATGAGTGACTTAAAACCACAGAAATGAGTCACGCCGCGATTTTGCAGCCCAGAAGTCTGAAATCAAGACATCAACAGAGTCTGTTCCTTTTGGAGGCTCTGAGGGAGAATCCCGTCCACACCCCTCTCCAGGCTTCTGGCAGCTGTTGGCAACCCCTGGAGTTCCGCCGTGCTGTAGTCTGAACTGTTGTCCCCCACCCTGCACCCCTTCCCACACTGAAGTCCCAACCCCCAGAACCCGTATAGTGTCCTCATTTGGACACTGCATCACTGCAGATGTAATTATTTACGTTAAGATGAGGTCACACTGGATTAGGGTGGACCCGTAATCCAGGATGACTGGTGCCCTCACGAACAGGGGAAATTTGGACACAGTCGCACACGCAGGACAAACACCACATGAGGAGGAAGGCAAAGATTCTGGGGACATTCTACAAGCCAAGGCGTGCCAGGAAGCCTTTTGCCTTCTTTCATGACATCCCCAGAAGCTGGGCGAGAGGCCCAGAGCAGATTCCCCTTCACAGGCTGGGAAGGACCAACCCTCCCAACACCTCAACCTTGCTGTTTAAGCTGAGCATGGTGACACATGCCTGTCATCCCAGTGTCTTAGGAGGCTGAGACAGGAGGATCACAAGTTCAAAGCTAGCCTCAGCAACTTAGTGAGGCCCTGTCTCAAAATAAAAAAAAACAAAAGGGCTGGGGATGTGGCTCAGTGGTTACACTCCCCTGGGTTCAACCCCTGGTACCAAAAGCAAAGCAAAACAGAGCCATTCTGTTCTCTAAGCCACCCAGCTGGGGGGCCGGGGAGTGTTGTTACTAGAGAAGCCCTAGAAATCCAACGAGCTTGGCTGATAGGTGCTCCGGTGTCTGCCCTTTCTCACATCACCTTCGCCTCTGTACGGAGAACCACCACTCCACCGAGGGACCACTCTAAATCAGGATGTCTCATCTCAAAGTCCTTGACTTCACGACATCTGCAGGCAGGGCCAGCTCAGAGGTTCCGGGAGTCAGGACTTGGAGGTGTCTTTTGAGGCAATCGGTCAATCTGCGACCTGGGATTCACATTTCCCCTCATGAAATCCTTGCTCCAAGTGTCAGGGGAGGGAGGCTGAGGCTCTGGGAGAATATGCCACTTTCCCGAACTCGAGTGTTAGAGGTGGCATTAGGATGTGGGCCCTTCCGGCTTGCTGCCCAGTCCTGCTCTGTCCCTGAGGAAGCCGCAGGAACCAGGACTGGCGAGAGAATGACTCCAACATCTCAGCTGCAGGCAGCCCGGTGATCTCGTGCTTCCCAGGAGTACAAAATCATCCTGGGAAAGTTTGGGAGCTCATTTAAATGAAGGTGCCTGGAGCTTTGGGGTCCACAGGCCAACGTGCAAAGCCTTGGATACCGGATGAGAAGAGGAGGCCGCGGGGCCGCTGGGTGCTTCCTGGTCTCTTGCAACCCTCAACATTTGGACAAAGAAAATCACCGCAGGGATGAGAGGGGCCGTTGCTGGTGATAAACAGTACGGGTGAAGGAACCTTGTCTTTTCTGTCTGGAGGTCCAGCTCTTGAGTTCGAGAAATAAGCCGGCAGTGGAAAATCGTCAGGCGAAAAGACACGTAAATTCGTCACATGCAGCCCAAGGGGGAGGACGAGAATGAACGTGATTTCTGGCTGGATACGAAAGGTATTATTTTTCAGATGCGGTTTTCAGGGGATCTGAAAGTCAGAAGTTATCATGTGTTAAATCCAGATAAGATGTAATGCTATACAACATAATCCTTTTTCAGAGATATTGTGGGAAGGGGAAGGGAGGGATAAGGGTGGGTAATTGGGGGGGCACTCCTGGGGGTAATTGTAATATCCAAAATCTATACACATTTTATATTATTTTGTTAAAACTTGTATGGATGTTCAAAAATTTAAAAAATTTTAAAAATTAAATAAAAAATAAACTAAAAATAAAAAAAAAAAAAAGGAATGAAAGGGAGTCCCCGAGAACCCAGCGAGGTTTAGAATCCCACACTCCCTCGTCAGAGGAGGCGAGGAGGATGGGCCTGACCGCCAGGCTGCGCTCGGAGTTCAGTTTTCCTTCACTGAAGACATAGCAGGAAGGGGTGGAAGACAATTGCACCCCTGCCCCCGGAGCCTGTCCTTCCAGACCGGGGCACCTCAGAGACCCCTGTCCCTGTGTTTGCCAAAGTCCAAAGGTGGCAGGGGTGGGGTGGGGGATATTTTTAACCCCTTCTCGCTGGGAATGACATCTGTGGTTTTGAGACACTGCTGCGAGGGCCTGAGGCGCTGACCACAGCAGCCTCTGCTCCTGGTGCTGACCGAGCCCTCAGACGCCATCTATGCTACATCTGCAGGTGCCATGGCTGCTGTCCACAGCACCAGCCATGCTTCTGCTAAGCACCTCCAACAGCCCGGGGCAGGAGGGCCCCTCACCCCACCCTCAAGAGACCACAAAGCAGAGCCCACAGACCAAGCGGGTGCCCCACGGTCCCACCCGCTCACGTCAACGTGGGGACAGGCTCTCCTGGTCTGCGGGTGGTGAAGGTGGGGAGGGGCATCAGGGCCAGGACACGGCTTGCCCAAGGCCACCGACGTTGGAACCAGTCTGACTTCAGGATGCTCCAGCCCTCGCTGGGTGGCTCCTCAGATGAGGGCTAGGGTAGCCAGGGAGGGCAAACCGTGTGCCTGTTCCCCCTAAGTCAGTGAGAGCCCCTCAGCTGCTACTGGTTTGGGAATACTAAGCTCACTTCACATCCAGCGTGCCAGGAAGTCGCTCTCTGGATCTTAAGAGCTTCCCATGAGGGCCAACGTGAGAGAGTCCCATTTTACAGATGAAGAAAGATGAATGAAATGGCTTGCTGCCAAGAAAATGGTTACTTTAACATAAGAAGTGTTTGTTTCTGCCTGAAATTCATTGTTGAAGTCCTCACAGTGTTGGTGTTAGGAGGTGGGAGCCCTGGTGGTTGGGTCAGGGCCTTTACAGAAGAGGCCCTGGGGAGGCCCTATCAGAACCTGCTTTCTGTTGCTATAACAGAATACACCAGACCAAGCAATCTGTAAAGAATAGGAGTTTATTTGGCTCATTTCTCCAGAGACTGGGAAGCCTGACAGCCCAGCTCAGCCTGTGGAAAGGAGCTGCTCCAACTCGTGGGAGAAATGAGGGTGGCCAGTGGGTTTGTGAGAGAGGCCAACTGCAAGGGGTACACTGGCCTCGTGACGACTCAGGTGAATGATCCAGCCCTGTGCGAGAGAACTCACTCAGGCTTAGCCACCTGATCACCTCCTAGAGGTCCCACAACCCGCTGAAACCCTTAGTTAGAGATCAGACTTAAACATGAGTTTCAGAGGGGACAGGGCATGGTCACACCATAGCAGACCACCTAGACTCACCCCATGAAGACACAGGGAGCCCTTGACAGACAGCAGACCTGCCTGTGCCTTGGGCTTTCCAGGCTCCACCCAGACTAAGGTGCTTTGTTAAAGTTGCCAAGATAGACAAGACCTAAGAAATCACAGTTTGGTCTCTGGCCCTGGTTTCTGGCACAAAACTCCTAAACATCTTATTACTTCCTGAGTAGCAGGGAGAGAAGAGCTTTTGTGATTCCTAAGGAGCCCTTTCAATCATATCTGAATTTCTATCGATGAGGTGGTTCTCCGAGGATGAGGGGCGGTTGTTGGAGGAATTGACCATGTGATTACACGGTTGGATCTTTCCACCTCTGACATCCAGGAGGTGACAGGGGCTAGACATTGACCAAAGAATTAATCGATCATGCTTACATAGGGGAACCTCCACAAATCCCTAAATGACCAGTTCAGAGAGCATCAAGGCGGTGAGTGTGTCTGCATGCCGGGAGCAGGGTGCACCCAGCTCCTTAGGAAGAGACCTGCACTTGGGATGTGGCCCTCTGGACCTCTGGATCTGCAACCTTTACAGATAAATGCTGCGTGTGAGTAGTAGTGTATAGTGCTCCCCTGAGTTCCCTGGGGAAGAACTGACAGCCGAGTTGGACAAGTGTGGGTGACCTGGGGACCTGCTATATGTGGGTGGCATCTGACTTGGGGACAGTCCTACAGGACTGAGCTCTAACCTATGGGTTCTGTGGTAACTTCTGGTCATCAGTGTCAGAAATGAATTGAATTCTTAGACCATCAGTTTCTGTATAGAAAGTTGAAGAATTAGTTGGTGGTAGAAATAAAACCCCATGCATTTGGTATCCAAAGTGTTATGAGTCTAGAAACAGATTTTCCTTTTAAACTTGCTCCTCCCTGAGGGTCCCAGAGCTCAGGCTGCCAGGCCTACTACCTGGACACGTTTCTTGAACTATTTTCTGGAAGACATTGTTGTGTTCCTCCTACACAGGTTCTTCCATCCTGACTGTGATGGAGGGGACCAAGGACTTGCAGTGGATAATGGAACATTGGGGTGTAGAGGTTGGGGCAGAATAGAGCAGAAACCAAGTTACACAAGTAACCAAAGATGGGGACACTTTGCTGTTAGAAATTAGCAGGTGATAAGCCCAAAAGTCCAGGAGTCCAGATTTCCTCTTTAGCACATATGGGCCCAGGCCCAGCCCTCCTCCCTCAGACTCAGGGGTCCAGTCCTCCTTCCTCCTCCCTCAGACCCAAGGGTCCAAGCCCCAGCCCTCCTCTCTCAGACTCAGGGATCCAGTCCTCCTTCCTCCTCCCTCAGACCCAGGGGTCCAGGCCCAGCCCTCCTCTCTCAGACTCAGGGATCCAGTCCCCCTTCCTCCTCCCTCAGACCCAAGGGTCCAAGCCCCAGCCCTCCTCCTTCAGACCCAGGAGTCCAGGCCACAGTCCTCCTCCTTCAGGTCCAAGACCCACAGCCCTTCTTCTTCAGACCCAGGAAGGTTCCACACCTGGCCTCCTCCCACCAGGGCCTGTTCAGTAGATACAAACCTCATCCTGAACACCTGCTTTCTGCTACCTTGTTCTCTTGCTCCCAAGGTCCATTACTCTGACCAGGAAACTACTCTTCTCTGGTCTCAGTTTCTATTTCTGGAAAACCAGACTATTCCTTTTTTGCTTCCCTGGGAGTGAATAGACAGCTCCTGAAAAAGGAATCCCTCCCTTTTTCTCTTTCTGGCTCTGTTTCCGTCCTGGGAAGGATGGAAGTGGTGGGCCAGGGGGGCCACCCTCAGCGGGATGGGCAGAGCCTCCGCCCTCTAGGACTTCCCCTGCCTAGGGTCCTAGGCTCCCTCCTAGCAGCGCTGGCTGGAGCAGAAGGTAGGGTCATCATCGCTGGCATCCCTCCCTCCTGAGTTTCCCCAGAATCTTGGAGGTTAGGTGTTTCCCAGAATCTGGGAGTGTGGGAGGAATGGCCTGGTCTAGCTGCAGCCCGCCAGGGCTCCGCTGGGAGCATGGTGATCCAAGTCCTCTGAGTTCCTGGAAGTCCAGAGGCCGTCTCTGCCAGATCTGGAATCTCTGCCGATTCTGAGGACTCCTTGCTTACGATCTCACCCCCTGGAAGTTCCTCGTCCCACCCTCTCCAGGCCAGCCTGAGTGTGGAGAGCAGTGGCCCAGCTATGGGCCTCTCCCTCGACTCTCTCCTTCCTCCCCACGGCCCCATCTTCCCCCTCTTTTTCTCCCTGAACATCTGCCCTCCTCTTTCATCTCCTCCCCCCTCCTTTCTTCTCTGCCTCTCCGGGAAAACCCAGGGTGTGAGGGCTTGGCTCTGCCAGGGGAGCTCCGGGGCAGGCCAGAAGAGACGGAGCCGTAGGGTTAGAGACACAAAAAACAGCGAAGAAGAGACAGAGAGAGGGAGTAAAATGGATGTGGAGAGAGAGCCTCAGAGAGAGGAGGGATGTATTGAGACCACAGGAGAAAACACACACACACACACACACACACACACACACACACAATTTGGGGAGAGATGCTCAGAAAGAGTCACAGAATAAGAAAGGGTGACAGTCAGAAATTTGGAGACAGACATAAACCCTCCTTCTCTCCTTCTTTCCCTCTCTGTCCCCCATTCTGATCCTCTATCACAGTCTCACTCCCTCATTTGATACCTATTTATTGAGCGTCTACCAGGTATCAGGCACTGGTCTAGGCTCCAAGGATAGAGTCAGGATAAAGCAGGTAAAGATCACATCCTGTGTGGTTTGGCCTGCAATAGGACAAACACGATACAAAAGATGCTAACTGAACAGCTTACGCCCTGTGTAGGAGAAAAGAAATAGGCTGAAGTGTTCAGGGGTCAGAGTCCAGGGGGTGGGCAGGCTGGCATATCAAGCAGCCTGGTCAGGTAAACCAGCCTCCCTCTCCACCCTCCGTCACCTCTCTCTGATTCTCCCAAAGTGTCCCTTTCCAAATCAGACACCTACAAAGAAATAATCTGCCTGGACTCATGCATTTAATCAAACACAGACTTCTCCAAGTTGCTGTCCAGGGGCCCTTTGCTCCCCCCGTCTTGCTCCCCCAGAGGCAGGTACAGGATTCCCCCTTATCCATGGGGCTCATGCGGAAGCTGCCATTTCACTTTGAGGAAGCACTTTGCAGCTTCTGTTTGGTGTATCCAAATTTCTAACATTGCTACACGTGCATTTTAAGATCCTTTTACACTGATCTTAGCCAAAAGGCCAAGAAGTGATTGGAGTCATGTTTAAGTAAAGTAAGGGCAAACTGAACAAACGCAACTGCAGTGATACAGCCATAGTCAATCCAATAACCCCAACGGCTACTTAGTGACTACCAGGAGGGTAACACATACAGTGTGGATACACTGGAAAAGGGAAGATTCCTGTCCAGGCAGGACAGCGCAGGACGGTGTCAGATCGCATCACAATTCTAAGAACAGCAGATAATTTAAAACTTACGAATTCTTTATTTTTGAAAAATTTTTTTAAAGAGAGAAGAACAGTGAGAGAGGGAGATACAGAGACAGAGAGAATCGATTTTTATTGAGTTTTTCACATGGCTTCCATTGCTCCAACACTTAGCTATGTACGTGGGTGCTGGGGTTTGAACCCATGTCCTTGCTCATGCCAGGCAAGCACTGTAACCACCAAGCCACAGCTCCAGCCCCTGGAATTTTTCACTTAATGTTTTCAGTCCATGGTAACCACTGGTAACTGAAACCTCAGACAGGGAAATCTTGAAAAGGAGGAGACCCTGGAAGTCCTGAGGACCTGTAGCCCCTGAACTGGGGCAAGGTGGGGAGCAGATGTAGTCTGGTAAGCTCAGCCAAGGGCTCAGGGAGCTGTTGGCCATGTCTGTCCCCCGCCTCCCAGTCTGTGTGGTCCTTGCTCCTCGGGGTCAGCTCCCTCACCTTGCTCATCCTCACACACGCTCACCAGCCCCACGGCTTCACGTCCATCCAAGCTTGGAACAGCTTCTCTAGTCCACAGAAGGTCCTGGGATCTCTGACACAACCCGGCCACACACCAAGTCACTCTGGCCAAGAACCCTTGGTCTCTCTGCCCAATTTGTCCCTCAGATGGGCCCACCCAGGACTGGCTGCATCTCTCCAGTTCCCGGTCCTCCTGTGGCTGCCTAGTCCTCCCAGGACTGAGTCTGTCACTCAAACCCTATGTCCCACACATGAAATAGCTTGCCTGAGTCATCCCACAGTGTGTGCATAAGCCAAGGAACGCACGCCGTGAGCATTTATAACAGTGTTAGTCGGTTTTACGTTGCTGTGACCAAAACACCCAACAAGAACAACTCAGAGGAGGAAAGGATTACTTCGGCTCGTGGGTTCAGAGATTCAGAGATTTGCACCAGGCCCAAAAGCAGCAGAGCATGGTGGTGGAAGGACATGAGGAAGAGCGCCGCTCACGGTTCCCGGGAAGTACAGTTGGGGGAAAGGGCCGCAGGGAAGATGCACCTTTCAGGGCACAGCTCTGTGACACACCTCCTCCAGCCATGCCCCACCCGCCTACAGTTAGCTCCAGGGCAGTCCTTTCAAACTAGGGAGCTGCTCAGCTCACAGCTCTCAGGATCAGGCATTCCTCCTCTAAATGTTCCTGCATGGACCCAGGAGCCTTGGGGGATGCCTTCTATGCAAACCATAACAGTACTTTTTACTTGTCAGCTAAAAAATGTTTTAAAAAGTTTAAACCCCACATGGGCAGTCACTGGTACGCACTCCACCCCCAAACTCCTTATGTCACCCATCACATTTTCAGAACATCAACCCACCTGTGTTTTGTGGAGTAGCCACACCATTTCTTATCCTGGATGCCGCTGACCCACTCACCTTCTTCCACTCGTCCCTTCCCACCACTGAGTCCTCAGCAGGCAGCAACACCTCCTCTAGGAAGCCCTCCCTGACTCTCTGCCCCGATGCTACATTCCTGCACTGGTGTGGTCCTGTGTTTACACAGCTGTCTCCTCCACCAGATTGGCAACTCCTCTAGGGGAGGGCCCCCCACTGAGTCACCTCTGGGTGCCCAGCCATGGCCAGCCCAGAGCCCTTCCCACCAGCAGCTCAAGGGACGGCCCTCCCATCAATGTTTTTCCTCTGCATCTTCTCCATTTTTGCCTCATCTCCCCATCCTTCCCTCCTTCTGTCCTGATGTTCTGTAAACCACATTCTGGGGTTTTCTGATGTTGCTAGGTATCTTGGGAAGAGATAGAAATAAAGCACCACTGGAAAGGAGGGTTCTAGTGAGAGATGCTGGAGGTCCCTGCCTCCTACAGGAATGGTCATCTCTCCCCAAGAAGACTTCTAGGAGGCTAAATCCCTGGGTCTGAGGGAGGAGGTTGGGGCCTGGACTCCTGGATCTGGGGGAGGAAGGATTAGGTCTGAATTCCTGGGTCTGAGTAGGGGGCTGGGATCTGGACCCCTGGGTGTGAGGGGGGAGGGCTGGGATCTGGACCCCTGGGTGTGAGGG
>PVKS010045211.1:0-12887 GCA_004027875.1 Aplodontia rufa | reverse complement strand
GAAGGCCCTAAAGAGGAGCTAAATATTTATATTATATACCTAATTATTAGTTAGAAGTAAATAATTATATAACTATTAAATCTTCTTGAATTAATTAATAGATTCAATGAAATTCCTGTCTATTAAACCTTAAGAGACTTTTGATGGATGTTGAAAACTGAATTCTATTATATAAGGAATAGGGTCCTGACTTACTAGATTTCAGACTTCGAAATACGTACTTATTATAGGTGAATGTTACTTCTTTATAGATAAATAAATAGTTCATTAGAACAAAATAGAATGCATAGATATTAATGCAAATTTTATAAAATTAATGAAATTTTATATGTGGATTAGAGGCATATATTTCTTCAACAAAAACAACCAAGAAAATTGTTTTTATGTAGATTAGACATTTAACAGAAAAAAATCACATAGCACATCTAGAAAACACTCTAGAAGAATATATTGATACATTAAATAAATTTTGTGGACTCTATCAGGTATCTAGTAAATCAGTGTTATTGAGGAAGGAAGGCATATCTCAGTGTGTTAGGCAGGTTGTTATTGCAGACCCCTTCATGACTGATCCAAAATGCAAAGTTTTGGGCTCAGTGGTTTAGAAGGTTGTTCTTGGAAGTTTTCTGATAAAATAGGAAACTTAAATAATGAGTTACACATGACTCAGGAAGACAATAAGTACACTGCACACGTACACACGCTCTTGCCAAGTATTAACTTTATACCGAAAGCCTTCTCTATATGTATGGGATGTGTTAACTCTTGCAGTTAACTAATTCATTATGGAACCTAGATTTCCTGTAGTTTCTACTTCAAATTATATGTGAGTTTTCTAAAAAATATTATGGGTTTTATGATAATACATTTTTCCTTCAAGTACATGTGAACACACTGCTCTGTAGAATACTGTTAGCTTCTCTACATCTCTCTAATGGAAAATTAGGTGAGTAGAATATAATAATATTTCTAACACAAAAACTGCATTGACACAGTGAGAAGATTTTCCAAGCAGTAATAAAAACTTAGTGGTTTTAAAACAGTTTGACTTATTACAGGACTATCTGTACCTGAATACTCACACCATCTATGCACACACACTCCCTCACCACACTCACATACCAACATGCCCCAGGTACACCCTTTTAGCTTTTGGATCTCATCATAAAACTTCTACTCATTTAGGTTCCCACCTTTACAATTGGATTGATCTATATTCTATCTTAGTGACTAAAATTCTATCTTAGTAACTTATAAATGAAAAATGTTAAGGTCACTAATAGACCAAGTTTCTTACAATTATGGTTTCTAAAATTTGTGCTCTGTGTTTATTTTACACAATATAGAAATATTTTTGCACTATAAAATGTTCAAGAAACATAGAATGGTATAGAATAAAAGGTTAACATCTTCTCATATCTTGTACCTTGGAAGCAATCATTATTAACAATTTTATACATAATAATCTGAAGATTTTTCCTTTCCATATGTTTTTTCCTTACAGAAATAATTATATAGACATTGAGGATGAACATGCATTTTTAATAAAATCAGTGGTAAATCATAGTAATTTTCTAAGAACTGGAAGGTCAATTCAATTTTAATACCTGAAAATTTTTGTGTTATTCGTATTTTATAATTTATTTTACAATTTATTGAAGAAAATTTTGCTATTTTCACAATTGAAATTAGTGCTACAATAAATATCCTTGTATTTGCTTCAAAATTGTTGTCACAAAGTGGAAAAGAATTGCCATATGTTTATCTTTATAGAGTGTATTAAAGTCTTTTATGAAAATAGAGAAGTAGCCTAATTCCCATATATAATAATTGAGATGAAGATATAGTCCCACACTTTGTCCAAGGATCCTCATTGGCTCTATATAATAAAATACAGCAGTGTGATTTTGAATATATGCTGAAAGTAAACTAAGCAATATTCTTTTTATTTAAGATGTCAATTGTTTGACACTCTTTGGATATTCTGAAAATGATTTCCTGTTGTGATATTAATCTGGGTTTGTATAATTAATTTGGTATGTGATTGTGCATGTGTTTGTGGGGTAATCATGGGGGTCGATGGGTTAAAATTAGAGGCCAATATTAATGATTTTTTAATTCAAGCTTTATCGCTAAGTGTCTGTTAGAACTTCAGTAAATCATTCCTTTTTTCCAAATTTGTAAATAAATAATAATAGTTGATAAATCAATGGGTATATGTGAGAATGCAAGTTATTACAGCAATTCTAATGATCGTAATTAATACAAATAGTACTAGCTTGTTTCTCCCTCTTCCGTAGAATGGTAAATATTGTCGTGATATACAGTACTTTAAATGAGAATATACAATTAAATATATGACAATTGTGTTTAAAATTGATTATGGAACACTATGAGAAGAATCAAAATCAATCCCACTTTAAAATATAATGATTAGATGGCTACATTTAAGCTGTATCTTAGAGCTCAATATATTTTTAATTGTTGATCCTTGTGGTAATATGTCTCATACTCCTCTTTCCTGATGCTTTTACAAACAAACAAAAATTCTACATGTACCATCTAATTTGTCCTAAATATGGCAATCTTGCTGCCTAAATTCAGATGTTCTTTTGTTTACATTTATATAAAGAAGAAGTCAGAGAGTCACAATCATTTTTGACACATTTTTTGTTAAAATTTTCTGGAATAAAAAGAATGTATATTTAAATAAAACTGCAAAAGGACATTATAAATGATTATTTTATTATAGGAAACCAAGGACAATACCTCCTCTCCTACCAAACTATTTGATATACCTCTACAGTGTCCTATCATAGATTTTGCATCATATAAAAGTAGAGTTGATAAAGAGTACAAACTGACTTTGAAAATATGCTAGTTGAGAAAGGAAGGTGACTTTTTATTTTGGCCAATATATACTTCTCATAAATGCTGGAACTAATTAAACTCATAATTTATTTAATATATTAATTAGCATTTATAATACAATGAAATGAAATTATAGTGCTAATCATTAAGGTAAATACTTTCATTAGGCACAAGGTGGGGGTAATTAACTAAACTCGAAGAGTGCACAGTGTCTATCCTGTAGAAACCCACTGATATGATAAACTAAATTATTGTGTGATGATGATCCTCTTAAATCTATGCAGTAAAAATCTTTCATCCTAGGATATATTTCTTCCTTAAACGATCTAGTTATTTATCAAGTAACTGGGTGGTTGTCATTGGTTGGTGGATATTATTTACATCATGTCATTTGATTTTCATTTTAGCAAGTCTTATAAGTATTGTTTGCTCCATTTCACTGACAGGAAACCTGCAAAATCCATATAACTTGGAAATAAGAGTTTTCATTTCAACCCAGATCTCTGATCTCAAAGTCCCTGCTCCTACCTTCTGTTCTCTTGCTTGCCATATATCTCTTTCCAGCAGGTAATAGTCTGGAAAATACCTTCTCAAATTGGAAGATTTCAGAGTAATAGATTAATTCACTAAACAACCTTTGAGTGTTCATGACAAACCAAGTGCAGATACAAGTATCAAAGTAAAGCAATGTGCCAAGCTAAAATCTGACTCTCATGGGAAAAGCAGTATAGATATTAGCAGACAAGATATTAGTCTAGAGTAAGGGAAGCCTGTGCTTCCATTGTCTCATTTTTCCATCCTGCATGGCCCAGATAAAAGAAGATATTCTATTAGTTTTTTTTTTTATTTTGTATAGTTTTAAGATTCTTTCTGTTATATTTTTGAGATTATATATAGTGTTTTTATTCTGATTTTCAACTGTGTGACTCAGTAATATATGCTGAACAAATCAGGATATAAATTAGACGTGTAGGTATAAACATAATATTTAAAGGGGTGATAACTCTGATATCATGTTGCCTAGATGTGAATGCTAGGGAAAAAAACACTAACTTTTTCTTTTTGAGCAGTTAAATATTTTCTTTATGAGTTGGTCTGACCATATATAAAACCAGGGTAGCAATAGTATCAACATAAAGGTTTTATAATACTTACATGTACTTTAATACTAAATATTAAATATTAATTAAATGATATCTACCCCAACAGTGAAGTGGAATTTATAGGTGATGTTATGTAGACACTAGTAGTACTCTATATATATTTTTTACTTCCTGCAGACCAAATTTGTTTGTATTGCTAATGAAATGAAAATTGACCTTGAATCCAAGACTAAAAGACAACAGTGAGAATCCAGCAGATAGTGAGATGAGACGACATACTTTCTTGATATCTGTATGGAATTTACATTTTAAAATATTACCTACAATGTCTTATAACCCATCATAGATTTGTTTCTTCTGGAACACAGATTTCTAAACTTGTTAAAATGTTAAAAGTTATGAATAGTCTTTCCAGAAATGATTATCTCTTACAATCAAAGCTCATCTTTGCTGTCCCATTTCTGGCATGGTTAGCCAATTTTCCATGGGTATATTTGTACCGTAGTGTTATGTATACACACACTAACATATTTCAGTATGGTGGATTTCTGTAGATATAACGAATGAATGCAGAGTAAAGCAGAGTTGTAACAGTGATGGTAACAGGTACACAACTGGAACATTGAATGTTTTCCTGACAGATAAGCCTTTTAACATCCCTCAAAGAGCAGGGGAAGACTTCACCACATGATGACTGTGAAAAAACTTTTTAATGACCCTTTATCATCATGTCCAGAGCATCACCCTTCAGTAGGCTATCATTATGAGGAAAGGTTAGCCTTAAAATAGCAAGATTATTATGAAATATAAAAGAAGACAGGATATTCTGAGTCATACCAGTTGCATTTCATGTGTCATAACCATGAGTTCGGCCAAGGCTTATGTTGATTGAATTGGACTTCCTCTTGGTGCTTAAATAAAGCCCCAGGAACACTGGTTAGTTGCATGGAAGGAATAATACAGTGAGGTATGCTATTTTACTGGATTTTTGTTTTGTTTCTTAGCCATCTAAAGATAGTGTTACTGTTTGTATACTATCGAAGTACCCCAGAGGCATCCTGACTCAATAAGTGAGAAGCTAACAAGCCCAAAGAATTGCACCATGAGTCTTTTCGTTAGTCAAGACACAGTTCACAGATCAGCTACAAATGTGGATTTCATCCCAAAATTCCTACAGAGATCAAAGCAGAGGCATTTGTCTTTCCACAATCCACAGTACATTTGGAGAAGTAAAGGCTAATACTTAAAAAGACTTTGCTTATCTATTTTCTGTAGCACTTTAAAAGCCCTACAGGTAGGATGGACCTGGGTCAAGTTGTTAAATGCAAATATGGCATATGCCATTTATATTCAAATGACTTTAGTGTCCTGCAATATTACCTAGAGGATTGCCTTCCAAATGGTCTATGAAGAATATTTTAAGAGAGTAAGATACAAGTAAAATTAAATTTCTTATTTTAAAATATTTTATTAATTGGCTTTATACATTTAACATATTAGAAAGATTGATATAGATAGATAGATAGATAGATAGATATAGATAGATATAGGAAATGGCCCTAATTTACTAACTTTTTTCTTGCTCAAACAAATCTCACTTCACTTCACCAAATGTTTTTCATCTTAGTTAATGGGTACATAATTTACTCAATTGTTTATACCAATAACTAAGAATAGGGAAAACATCTTTGATTTTTTAAATTTCGACCCCCACATCCTGTTTTTTTGCCTTGTGTTGAATCTATTTCCCAAACATATCCTGAATCTGGCTACTATTACTTCTGTTCCAAAATATAGGAGTTTAATCAAGGCCTTTGAGTCCTATATTTTATGCTGGGTGCAGCAACCTTGGTTTCAAACTTTCAACATCTCTCACGTAGATTAATAACTTTCTAAACAGTTTTCTATTTCTACTCCTACCTTTATAAACCAATATCTATAAAATAGTGAAGGTAAGCTTTAAAAATCAAGATAATGATAAAAGATCAGCGCCATATACAAAAACATACAATGTGTTTAACATTCTGATCAAATTTCTGGTCAAAAGTCACTTTCTTTCTTTCTTTTTTTTTTTAAGAGAGAAGGGACAGTAAGAGAGACAAAGAGAGAAATGACTTTATTTAGTTATTCACATGGCCCTAGTTGCTCCAACACTTAGCTGTGTACGTGGTGCTGGGGTTTGAACCCGGCTCCTCATCAAGCGCCTTAACCGCTGAGCCACCACTCCAGCCCAAAAGTCACTTTCTTTAAGATATATAGCATACAACATTTTTTCACTTTCAATGTATGTTGTCTTTATGCTCTTATTTCTACAGGAAATTATGTCTTTTTCCCAATTACTTATGGTTTATCTCTAATGGGGTAGGCTCAGTAAGGCTGATATCCCCAGCTCTCTTGTACACCACTCTCTGCTCCTCCTCTATAATTATAAATGAGCCATAATAGGCCTTCAACTAATAGGTGACCTATAATTTTGTTAACTGTTCCCCTAATTTTCAGACTTTCTCAGGTTTCTCAATCATTAAACACAATTCTATCTTTGGCTTTGTGGACTTAGTATCACACATCATTTTTATGGCAAATGACACTGAATAAATTATGCCATGCTTAATATTTATGCCTTTCTTTATGTTCCATTCCTCCCAAATTTTCTTAAACATGCATATCTATACCCACCATTAGCAAAAACAGATATATACTTTTATGTGGAAGAAAAATGTATAGTAATAGTAAGAAAATATAAAATCTGAAATCTGAAATGAAGTTCTAAGGGGACAAAGATTTTTCTCTTGAAGTCTTATGACTTCATTTTTCTAATTCTGTGTCTTGATTTCTTGGCAAATTTTAAAAAATATTGATTTTTAACATATATTTTGTTGCAATGACATCTGACCCTCCTTGCTCTCTTTTTCCTCTGTGCCTGTCATCTCTCAGTGTATTTAATTTTGTTGTCTTGCTTCACTTATCCCCTAACTGGTCATACGTGTTATTAGAAATTCTGAGCATTGCTTCTTTGCGTATACCTCTAACATGTGTAATCTCCATCACTTTTTAACACTCTAATAATGTTTTTCTCAAAAACATCACTGTTTTGTTAAGTCTCGAAAAATTAAGAATTCTAAAATTGAGTTCGGAGAATCATATTAGAATCTCTATACTATTTCATCCTTTAATTTTCATCAAGACCTGTCCACAGTCCCTTTAAATTCAAACTGAGCTATTATGTCTGTATTAATACTTATCTAGTACAATTTCTCTATAAGTTCATACCTGTAACATCCAAAAACTAATTTATCCCCTATCAGTAATCTCTGTTCATATTATGTCCCTCGTAGCAATAAATTCTATTTTCCTAAAATACTGAAATCATGGTAGTATTCTTCCTAAAAACTTCTTGTAAATTCTGACTGCAATTAGTTTTAATCCAGTCTACCCAATCTTCAAATTAACCTCTAACATCTGGACATGTTTTACCTGTCTAATCTTAATCGCAGATCTTCTGTAACATATTGCAGGCAGCATGAAGTATTTGAATCATCCAAACAGTATCATTGCTTTTGCAGGTAAATAGATGGAAATGGAAAAAATCATGCTGCTGAATGAAATAAGGCAAACCAAGATTTAAGAGTCAAATATTTTCTCTCATTTTAATAAGCTAGAATAAAACCAAGGGTAGGGTGAAAGTTAGATAACTTTATTTACTAGACAAACGAAATTCAAAGTATCACATTATCTGGTGGAACTAGAGATATGAGGAGGTAAGGGGGAGAGAGAGGGGAGCTGATAATGGGAGGGTGGAGTGGGAGGGAAAAGGGGGGTTATTGATTCTGTATGGTACAACTGACTCCCCTGAGAGGCCAAATAGTACACATGCAGGAATTCAAATATTGAAAAGTTAAAAATTTAAAAATTAATATACATGCATATTGAGATGTATATATGTAAAGGGGAATGAGAGAAAAGAAAGCAGGGAGTGGGGAAAGCAGGGAGACTCTGGATAAGGATCAGGCTCAAGTTACATTATCATTAATTATACACATATGAATGTATAGCAATGAATCTTTTCAATATCCAGGAACATGCTGAACTAATAAAAAATGATTATATAGCTGAATTACTATAATGTAGTCTTATGACATGAGTAGTGGGGTAGGTTAAACTATTTTTAAACCAGCCTAAATTTTAAATTTCTATTATTCTCTGTCTTCTTACTATAGCAAGGCTAAGTCCTAGAGATATCATATTTCAAGTCACCCAAAATTCATGAAACATTCCCCATTTATGGAAATTCACAGCATCTATTGCCTTTAAATACCTTAGAGTTTGATAGTATTTTTTTCTCACTTTATTTTGTTTATGTGAGTTTAAGTCTCTCCAAAAGATGGAAGGTCCCTTGAGAAAAATAATTTGGATTTATTCTTCTCTTCTATGCTCTGTGTTGACCAAGTTTCAGAGAATTATAAACTTCTGTTCAATTAGATTAAATCCTCTTTTCCTTAAACATGTAACTTATAATTTCAATAACAAATAACTTGTTACTGGAAGAGACATCTTGCCCTTATTACCATTAGTTCCAGATGGAGCTGTGGATCAGAGCTTACAGATGCTGCTCTAATTGGAGCCCTGAACTCTCTGAACCACAGTCCCTAGAAAATAACATCTTCCAAAACCTTACTTAAAAGAGACATTCATTTTATCACCATAGCCACATAAAAAAATCGACTGAAAGTGTTCAATCCTCTCTGAAAATCCTGCCTTCTAATATACCATATTGCCATTCCTTGGTACAGGAAACAACTGCTGATTAGAGACATATTTAATAACCAGAATTTTTAAAGTATGATTTTTAGTTATTTAAGTATAGCACTCTTAAGCGTCAAATCTGTGAATTTATATGAAATATCTTATGTAATACATAAGTTTTAAAAATCTACTAAATGCATTTTCAAGCTTGCTATCAGTAAGCATATTGCTTTCAAAAAAGAGCTACATATAAAACGGATGCTGAGGTAGTAAGATTTTAAAAGATGATGAGAAATAAGAATTTTGTGACTAGCATTTGTATAATTCTTTGTCCAAATTACTAATTTTATTTCACATTTAATATTCTTACCTAATCACTGAAATAGCATATTTTCATGGTTGACTACTTGGCAATGTGCAGTCTGCTTGACTGCAAATGTGTAATATACTGCTTGGAACATTATGTACTTAACTCACTGAACCAAATAGTAAAATGGCTTAATCTTTTCACACTTTACAAATGGAGCCACAAACTTTATTGATCACTCAGCATACTTTACCAGTTCAGTGTTATGTACATTGCTGAATGAGCCATATACTTTACCAAAAAAGCTTTAGATGTTTCTGAAGTCTATCTGCCAATTCTCCTAGACAAAAGAAATTCTTTAATGTGATTCATTTAAAATGCATAGTTCTACATGGCACAAAGTTCAGCCTTTGCTGGTAAAGTTACACCCTAGATAAATCTCAGCAGTTCCTATATTTGTTAAAAAGATGTGAAGCTACGATATGTGGTAGCCACCAGCAGTCCAATACAAGTTAAATCAGAGGCATAATAAATTCCAACAATGAGGTAGTGGCATTTTAGAAGAACTGAACTTCAATCGATGCAGCTGAAAGAAAGAGCAAGGTGGATTAGGTGTTGTCCATTACAACTACTTGGAAAAACAAATCTTTTTGCTACATAATTGAATCAATTAAATTTTAACTAAATTCATTCTCTCTCTCTCTCTCCTTCTTCGTACTTGATCCTCTACTTAATCTCCTGGTATCTGTCCACAATTAAATTGTTTTGAACCCATTAAGGTGCAGACTCTTAATCTAAAAGTAATTATAATTTTTTGATGATTGAAAATTAAATAGGTATCATGATCCCTAATATTTATTTTAATCTTCCCTTATTGAATAAAATGTCATCATGCCTCTTTCAGGATTTCTATTTTAACTAAGCATGATTCAGCAAAAATGCACTTTTGCTTCAGGAAATTGTCTTTTCACTTTCACTGAATATTGAAATTATGGAAAATGTGATCATGTCACGAGGTCTTTCGTGTCACTCCAATTGAGAGAAAAAACTTGATTTCCTAATGGATACATTTTAGCAAGTTTTAATAATATATTTTAGATATTTCTTTATCTTTTAAAGCTAAATGACCATAATCTTCTAATTTAAATATATATGTTCCAGAAAATAATGTATGTATGAACTTTCATTTATTTGGGTTTTAATTATTCACCATTTTTGGTAACTTTTACTTTTCCTGAGCAGAGAGTAAAATATTTCTAATCAAATTTTAATGTAGGAATTGCCCTATCTTATTTCCTAGGATTTTGTCCTTGGATTTACTCTTATATCAGTGATATAAGACTGTTCCATGTTACTTTCTGTAATTAATTTCCTTTTTTATGAATTAATTATTATATTTCTTTTTAGGCTCATTATAGGAAAAAACTTTTGAATGGATTTCCAATGAATGAGAAAAAATGATACTCCTTTTATTAGCTTCACTATTTTACAATTTGAAAATTAATGTAGATAAGAATTAAATATTATTTTCTATTTGTATTTATTTTATTTTTATTTGGTTCAGCATCAACTTACATGCTGAAGGGATTCATTGATTTACCTTCATACAAGCATACATATTGATGGAGTTGCTTTACCTGAGTTCTTGTCCAGGATCTACCCCCTTTCCTCCACTCCCTAAACTCATGGCTACTCTGTGGTTAGTGTAAGTTATAGAAATTAGTGACTATAATGGCTGGCTCCCCAGTCTTTGATTTATTATTGACCTTTACAATTTCCAGTACCTCACAGGGTGATTGAGAAGAGCCAATATGTCCAGCCATTGCATACATCAGACAGCATTGATCTGGTTACTTTGTGCCCAATACAACTGTGACAGTGTTAATTACCACCTATTATAAAAGCAAATGGATTAGCAGCTATCATCCATGAGAGCCCTCAGACTATACCTGGATTAAATGTAAACACCCATTTTCAAGTTTGGCATTCACTTCAGTTTTCCATTACCTCCCTAGGTGAGGGACAGCAGTCTTGAGAAAAAAAGAAATGTGTTAGGCATGAAGTGAGGAACTTGCAGATTTGGAGAGAGATCAGCGTTAGAGTAGAGATGACATAGGATATTCTGTTAAAAAAGAAATAAAAGAAAGAGGAAGAGACTGGGGTAATGACTTTGGGGGAGGATGAGAGAGAGAAAAATCAAGTTTAGGTGTTGCCATAGGAAAGGGAAGAAGGGGGTTTCAGAGAAGTTTGCTACTGTAGACTACAGCACAAAGAGAAAATGCACTGGTTTGCAAGATCACAAAGAGCAAAAACATCAAACCAAAGCAACAGAAACACAGCAAAAGAAACAAACAAAAAAAAAAAGTAAAACAGACAAAAAAAATTAAAAAACAAACCCAACAAAGAAGGAAAGTTGGGAGGATTATGTGTTATTGCCACTGAAAGCATCAAAATATACAGTGAGGGTACAGATTAATATCTGACATCTAGGTGGGGGCACTTCTAGGGTGAGGTTTTTGGAGGGTCTATATTTTGCTGTTCTCAGCTGGAAGTTAGATTCCCAGGAGTCCTCCCAGTATTCTTGTATAGGGGGTGAAGTCTTTCATAGCCCCTGCTTCCTGTGAATACACGCTTTTGGCCTTCCTGAGTTGAAACCCTAGATGCTCTTCTGTCTGGCTGCCCAAATTCCTGCCCCAATTCAGCTAGGGCCCCAGCAGCCCCTGGCAATCTTGTGGATACTGGACCAGCTGCAAGGGTAGCTCAATGATACTAGGGGAGTAGCCTCTCTGAGCTGAGTTCTTCTGGGATAGATGTCACCCAAAACTTGAATGCCTTGAGCCCTTCACTTGTCCCAAATGGGTAGCTCCTGAGGCAGTCTTAGCCCCAGCCTCAGGGGGCCTGAGAGGATGACACCAGCCTGGAAAGTCCTACCCCTGGGGTAGTCTCTGTTGCAAACTCTAGGGGCCTGAAAGCAGACTTCCACCTGGAATGCACAAGTCCCCGGGGAGCAGCCTCTGTTCCCAGGTCACAGGGCCTGAAAGAAAGTTTTGCCCAGAAACTGCTGGTCCCCTGGTACAACTTGTATTTCAAGGTCCCGGAGACTGAAAATGGGCTTTGCCCAGATCACGTGGATCTGCAGGTTTCGCTGCTCCAGAGTCAAAGGACCTGAAAGCCAGCCCCACCCTGCATGCACTGGTCCTGTGGATCCACCTCTGTTGCAATGTCACATATCCTGATAGTGAACTCTGCCTGGAGTGCACAGGTGTATGGGGGGAGGCCAGTCTCTGTTCCAAAGTCACAGGACCAGGACTGGTAATGAAGCTCTGCCTAGAACATGCAGTCCTGGAGCAATCTCTTCTCCAAAGTTGCAGGACCAGTAGAGAGGCTCTGCCTGGCATGTGCAGCTCTGGGGCAGTCAGTCAGATCAGTGCAGCCCATGGGTCTGAGTCATTCAGAACACCGGGGTCCTGGAGCGGTCAGCTGCCTGAATGTGCAGCCACTGAGGTAGCCTCTAATCTCTGCTCAAGCTTCTTGGAGCAGTTGCCTGGACTGCTTGCCTACTCTAGATGGCAGTAGCCCTGGCTCTCCATGGCCTCATGGGAGGCAGTCTAAGTTATGTGCTTTAATGCAGTCCCTGGTTTCAGCTGTGGAGTGGGACCCCTTCTGATTTCAGAGATCTCTGTGACAATTTGTCCTCCCTGTATTTCTGTGTGAGCATCCCTCTTTCTGTGTTGACCCAGCAGCAGAACTGCTGGGTGGTGGTCCTTGCAGCTGGAGCTTCTAGGTCCCTATTTGGATTTTCATCTTTGCTTAGTGAATCCAAGCCTCTGCGTCTCTAAATTTTCTTATTTGTCTACTAATGA
>PVKS010045210.1:0-13914 GCA_004027875.1 Aplodontia rufa | reverse complement strand
TCAGATCAGATGCTAGAAGCAAGAACACCCTGGATGGAGACTTCAAAAACTTGAATGACCACAACATGCAGCCAAGCATATTACACTCAGCAAAACTCAGCTTCAAATTTGAATAAAGGACATTTCATGGTAAGATCAACTTTGCAGTATTCATGAAAAGAAAATCAGTATTACAAAGAATTATCGAAGATAAACTCTAGATATAAGAACAAGCAAAGAATCCTCAAAACCCTCAAGCAGAAGAAATTCAATAAAAGTAATGCTATCAATGGACAACCATGACATTATACAACATAACAATAAAACACAATAAATATAAGCCACAATTAAATAACTACTTAAACACAATGTGAATAGTATAAACACATGAATTTAAAAAATACAGTACAGAAGATTGGATCAAAAATATATTCCAGGGGCTGGAGCAGTGGCTTGGTTGTTATAGCACTTGCCCAGCATGCAAAAGTACACCGATTCATACCCCAGCACCGAAGTGCACAACTAAGTGTCAGAGAAATGAAAGCTATGTGAAAAACTAAATAAGAATTGATTCTCTCTGTCTCTCTCTCTCTCACTTCCTTTCTTAAAAAAGAAACATAATCCAACAATATAGTGTTTACAGGAGCATCCACAGTCAGACATCCACAGCTTGAGGGTGAAAAGATGCCAAAAAAAAAAAAATCTACTAGGCTTGCAAGCCAAGAAAGCAAGCTGGTGTTTCAATATTTATATTCAAAAAGTAGACTTCAATAATAAACTAATCAGAAGGATGAAGAAGGCCACTATATCATAGTAAAGGGAACAATGCATCAGGAAGAAGTAACCATCATAAATCTCTTCACTCCAAACACCAATGCTCTCAAGTATATGGAAAAAGTGCTCCAGGACATAGAACTATCTATAGATCCCAACATGATAATACATGTGAATACTGTGAGACTTTAATATACTTCTGTCACCCTGTCACCAACAGACAGATCGTCAAAGCAAAAATCAAAAAAATAAAAAAACAAAATTTAAAAACAATAAAAAGATCTCCAGCTTAAACAAATTCATAAATCAAATGGACTTGATAGACATCAATAGAGTTTTCCTCTCCCTATTGACCCCAACTTACCTTCTTCTCACCAATGCATAGATCATTCTCCAAAATAATTCACATTCTAGTTCACAATGAAAACTTCAGCAAATATAAAATGAAGAAATTATTCCATGTATCCTATAACACCATGACACTAACATCATTTCAATTAACTGCTAAAATTATAACAGGAAATATATGTACACATGGAGATTGAATAACACACTATTAAATGAAGAATGTATCCAAGAAGACATGAGAGCAGAAATCAAAATATTCTTGGAAACCAATGAGAATGAAAACACAATATATCAAAACCTTTGGTACAGCATGAAATCATTTTTGGGGAAAATTTACACCACTTAATGCCTACATTAAAAAAGAAGAAATCACAAATAAATAAGCCTATGTTCCACTTCAAATTCTTGCAAAAGGAAGAAAAATCTAACCCAAATAGCAGAAGGCAGGAAAAAAATCAGAATTAGAGCTGAAATCAGTGAAATGGAGAACAAAAATACAATGATAACAATCTACAAAACAAAGAGTTGGGTCTTTGAAAAACTAAATAAAATTGACCAAAACCTAGTCAATCTCACTAAAAGAAGGAAGAAAATGAAGCAAGTCAACAAAATCACCAGCAAAAAGGCAGCAATCACCACTGACCCCATGGAAATGCAACAAATTATTAGAATTTTTGTTAAAAAATATTCTCTAAATTAGATAATCAGGAAAACATGGACAAATTTCTAGACACATAACGCATTACAAAATTAACACAAGATGATATTGAAAGCCCAAACAGCCCAATAACAGGCACTGAAATTCATATAGCAATTAAAAGTCTACCAAAGAAGAAAAGCCCAGAATCTGATGGCTTTCCCACTATGTTAACTTTACCACACATGAGGAGGAGTTAACATCTCTCTTTATCAAGCTATTTCAAGAAATTGAGGAGGCAATGCTCCCAAACACTTTATACGAGGCTAACATAACTCTGATATTAAATCCCAACAAAGACACAACAAATGAGAAAACTAGAGACCAATAATCCTGATGAACATCAATACAAAAATCCTTAATAAAGTTCTAGCAAATCACATTCAAAAACACATCCAGAAGATAATTTATCTTGATCAAGTGGGCTTCATTCCAGGGATATAAGTATGTTCAATGTATGCAAATTAATAAATGTCCTTTCTTACTTAAATAGAATTAAGGAAAAAATATAATTTCAATAGATGCAGAGAAGGCCTTTTATAAAATCCACCTCCCATTTATGCTCAAAACCCTGGAGAAATGTGGCTGGAGTAGTGGCTCAGCAATTTTGGCACTTGCCTTGCAAGTGTAGGGATGCAGGTTCAAACCCCAGCATCACATAAACAGCAGAGTATTGGTGCAATGAAAACCAAATGAAAAACTAAATAAAATTTATTTTCTTGATTTTCTCTCTCTCTCTATCTCTCCCTCTCTTTCTGTCTCACTGTCCCTCTCTCTCTTTAAAAAAAATGGGAGCTGGGGTGGTGGATTAGTGGTTATGGTGGTTGGCTGGCATGCATGAGTACCTGAGTTCAAACCCCATCACCATGTACACAACATGGTATCCTGGAGCAACAGAAGCCACACGAAAAACTAAATAAAAACTTATTCTCTCTCTCTCTCTCTCTCTCATTTCTCTCTCTCTCTCTCACTGTCCCTCTCTCTTAAAGGAAAAGAAAAACTGGAGATGATAGGCATCAACAGAACATAACTATGTAAAGACCATATATAACAAACCCTCAGATGGAATAATACCAAATGAAGAAAAACCTTAATTAATTCCACTAAACTCAGGAAAAAGATAGGACTGCTTTTTCTCACCACTTTTATTCAATATAGTCCTCCAGAACCTACCTAGAGCAATCGATCAAGAGTAGGAAATCAAATGAATAAAAATAAGAGAGTAAATCAATCTCCCTTTTCCTTGATGACACGATCCTATATCTGGAAAATCCTGAAACCTTAACAGAAAACTGCTTGAGCTTACAAACAGATTTAGGAAAGAGGCAGGTTACAAGATCAATACACATGACAAAGTACCTTTATTATGTACTTACAATAACAAGGCACAGGAAAAAATCAGTACCATTCACAATAGCCTCAAAAAGAATAAAATACTTGCGATTTAATCTAACAAGGGAAGTAAAAGATTTTCAAACATTGAAGAAAGAAAGTGAAGAAGAACTCAGAAGATGGGAAAGATATTCCATGTTCTTGTTTAGACAAAACTAATATAATTAAAATGTCCATTCTGCCAAAGCTTTATATGGATTCAATGCAATCTCCATCATTATACTAATATCATTTTTTACAAATATAATAAAAGATGTGCTGGAATGTTGGCTCAGTAGATACAGTGCTTGCCTGGCATGTGTGAGTTTGCTAGTTCAAACCCTAGCGTCATGTACACAACGAAGTATCAGAGCAACGAAAAACTAAATAAAATTGATTCTATCTTCCTCTCTCTCTCTCTGCCCCTCTCTCTTTAAAAAAACACATATATGCGTGTTTATATTATATAAAAATAATTATTTTATATTATTATAAAAATAATTTTCAAATTCTTTCGGAACAACAATAAACCCATAATAAAGAAAACATTACTAAGCAAGAAAGATGAAACAGGTGGTTTTGCAATACCAGATCAAAAATTATACTATAAAGCATTAGTAACAATATGAGAATGGCCATGATATAAAAATAGGAATGAACATACATGGAATAGAATAGAGGACTCTGACACAAACCCACAAATCTTTAAATATTTGGCAAAGGAGGTCAAAATATAACCATAAGGAATGACAGCCTATTCAACAAATGTTGCTGGACACACCAAACAGCCATTAGCAGGAAGTTGAAATTAAATCCTCATATCTCTCCTTGTACAAAAATCAAATTGAAATGGACCAAAGAACTAGTAATTAAAATAGCTACCAAACAACTGCTAGAAGAAAAATTAGGAGCAGCATTCCATCATATGGGAGTAGGCAATGACATTCTCAGCACGACTCCCAAGAAAAAGAATTAAAGTCAAGAATTAATGAGTGGATTTCCATTAAATTAAAACCTTTTGCTCAGTCAAGAAACTGGTCAAAACTGTCCAGAGAAAATACAGAGAATTGGAGATAATCATGCTTGTGATTCCTCTGAAAGGTGACTAATGTCCAAAATTTACAAAGAACTCATAAAACTTAATATAAAATAATAAAAACAATCAAATCAATAAAAAAACTAGAGAGTTAAACAGAAATTTCTCAATAAAAGAAAATAAAGCAAGCTAATGAATACATGAGAAAGTACTCTAAATCACTTAAACTCAGAGAAATGCAAATCAAAACTACATTAAAATTTCACCTCACCCCCATCAGAATGACAAAGATGAATAATATAAACAGTAACAAATGCTGGTGAAGTTGTGGGGAGATTGGAACACTACCACACTGTTGGTGGAACTGCAGACTTTCCGGCCCCTTGGAAAATCAGTGTGAAGAATCCTCAAAAATGTCGGGGTGGATCCATCCTACTACTCAGCTATCCCTCTTCTGGGTAATTTTTCAGAGGAGTTTGAATCAGCTCATTAAAGTGACACAGCAAAATCAATGTTCATAGCAGCTGAATTTCCAATAGCTAAAATATAGAATCAACCCAGATACCCCTCACTGGATGAATGGATACAATATCTATCTATCTATATCTATATCTATATATATATATATCTATATATATATCTATATATATATAATATATATATCTCCATATACATATATTATGTATATATATATATATAGTGTACAATGGAATTTTTTTCAGCTAAAGAACAATGATATTACAGCATTTGAAGGTAAATGGATGGCAATGGAAGAAATTATGCTGAGCTAAATTAACCAAACCCCTAAAGTCAAGGGTAAAATATTTTCCTTCATTTGTGGAGGCTACAAGAAAACCCAGTCTTGGGTGAAAGGTACTCAAGCTCTTGTACTAGACCCACCAAAGGTGCAGTAGCATATAATCTAGGGAAGCTATAAATATTTAGGGAATGGAGGAGGAAGGGGAGATGCAGGGTAGTATGGACACTGAGTGCTCTTTATACTTCAGAGAATCTAAATGCTTATGCAACTATATATATATTCATTTGTAATTGTCATGGGGGAAAATATAAAGAAGAGACTGGGGTATGGGCAATATGTGGGTGACTCTGGATTAGGATTAAATAGATATCATATTGTTACTTTATATGCATTCGTGATTGTACAATCACTTAACCCCTTAATAAAAAAAGAAGAGTCATAATTAGCCAGGCATGTTGGCTCACACTTGTAATTCCATCAGCTCATGAGGCTGAAGCAGGAGGATTACAAGCTCAATGCCATCCACAGCAATTTAGCCAGGACATGAACAACTTAATGAGACACTGTTAGAAAAAAAATAAAAAAGGATGGCTGGGAATGTTGTTCAGTGGTTGAGTGCCCCTTAATTCAATCCCTGGTACCAAATAAATAAAGTGGCATAATTATTATTACCATAATAGTGATGTAGTGTGTGTGTGTATGTCCCACTGTTCATGTTCAAAAACATAAACCTAGATTCTGATGACATGGTCACTTACCTAACAGACACAGAAGATATGGTAATCTCTTCTAGGCATACCTTATGCTTCTGTACAAGAGGAACACATTCAGAAATAGGAAATATTTTATCATAATTCCACCCTTCACAAACACATTGCACATTGCAAAAATGATTGAGCTAGGGCATTGATCTTCTATTGTTTTTATTGCAGCTAATTATTAGGCCTTTAGACTTGAATTGAAGAAGATATGGAAAGTGTGCTTGCGCACGAATGCATGTGTGTGTGTGTGTGTGTGTGTGTGTGCTGAAAAGTAATATGCAATAGTGGGAATCTTTCCTTCAGTCGATGTGACTTAGTTTACAGATGTTCCTCTGCTTACGATCAGGCCACATCCTAATAAATCCATCATATTCTGAAAATACTGTAAGTCAGGAAAACACTTAATGCACCTAACTTACTGCCTATCATAGTTTAGCAATGCAATATACTCTAGACTGTTTGTTATTTCCACTCATTATTGTGTGATTGCCAGAAAGCTGTTAATATCCGCTCCTGTCCAGCAAGACACGAACATAACATATTAGTAAGGAGTTCACATAATCCAATATATTAGTTAGTGCTGTAAAAGAGCCAGAATCAATAAAAATATATTTATGACAAGGTGTTGTCTTACATAATTATGAAACATGAGAAGTCCTACAATTTACATTTTCAAACTGGAGACACAGGAAACAACACTTGCACAGATCAAAAGTTTGAGATCTGGACTACCAATGGTGCAGAGTCCAGTCCATGTCTAAAGGTCTAAAAACTAGTAGCAATAAAAATAATGGAAGATCATTGGCCTTGCTCAAGTTGTCTGACAATGTGTATATGGAAGAGTAAGTATGATAAAGTCTTCCTCTGATTTTATTCTATTTGGGTGCTCAGTGGCTTGAATGATATCTGTCCACATTGTAGAGGGCATTCTTGCTTTACTCAGTCTACTCATTTAAAAAGTATTATCTTTCAGAAATATCCTCTGAGATGCACAGAGACACTTTTTCATAGACTTCCTAGTATAACACTGTCAAGGCAAGTTGACACATAATATTAAACCATTGTATTTCCACTCCTTGTCAGCATAAAAACTATAGACATCTTCTCAAATCATATTTAATTTCCAAAGAAAATAGCAAAGCCATAATCTGCATAAAGTGATAGAATCATCTTATATACAATGAAAAATATTCTAACTTATTCCACAGAAGAGAAGGTATAATCCTTGCATGATGCTCACTCTTCCCTTAAATATCCTTTATCCAAAAACTGTATAAAGTAAAATTAACAATGCTTAAATACACTGGTATACAGTCAATATACCTTGTGTTACATGATCATGCAGTTAGAGAAGAAAAAAGCAGATACATCTATTATATGCATGCACATAAGAATACCCTTTTTAAAAGCTAAGAAAGAAATAATTATGATAATTATAACTTTTAAGTAACTGACCTCATTTTCATATGTTATATGTATGACTACTTTTTTTCCAGTATGTGTTCTGTTTTCCCTGTTGCTTTCTTTTAATCAAATTTCTAACTTTGTCATCACTTTTATCCTGGTATAGTGAATCAATCCTTCATTCTTGATGGATCTGAATCATTAGCAGTCCTATTTATACTGGTAATTATACCAATTCACTTACCTAATCAGAGGGCCCAGCAAAAATAGCAATTACTCTAAGACATCTGCTAGACTTCAGACATACTGTGTGTTACCTCCATTATGAAGTAGTAATACAATTTCCTCTTAATAATCAATATCAACTACCATACCTAGCACGGTTACTTCCTTGTTTGACTGTTGATTCAGAAGATAAGGAGTCCAAAGTGACAAGGCATCTATTTTTAACTTCCATTTCCATGGGATAACTTTTGTGTTCTTTAGTACAAGTGTTCTTCCCTTGGTAGATAGGTGCTGCAGACAGGCAGGGTATAATGTTTTAGGAATAAGAAACAAAACTACTGCTAAACAGTCATTGGTGTTATTAATGAGTTGCACCACTCCTGTTTTGATGCCTTAATTCCTGAATTTGTGAATCCTGGCTGTGTGGTAAAGCTCAATATACGGGATATTAGTTCAGAGGCTTCTGGAGAACCTTGGGCCAACAAAGTTTTGTCACACATTTGACACTGTAACTGAATCCTCAAGAGTCCATTTCACCATTTGATCAACCAAACACTTCAAAATAATGGGGAATATGACTCACTTAACTCTTCTTTGGATGTTAAGTGAATTTGCTGATTAGATGTAATCTTAGGTAGAATACTATGATAGTAGATAAGAAATTTTATAAATCCAAAGATTATTTTTTGTAGATGTATTTCAATCATGGAGGGCAAATTTAAATTCACAGTAAAATCAGATTGAATAGGAACAAACCACTGACTCTTCCTTGATTGAGGTGGCTCATGTAATCATCCTGCTACTGGATAGCTTGCTAATCACACCAGGGAATGCTGGCATATGAAAGACTTAGTATTAGGCCACATTGTTAAATTAGCCCTTTGGACAATGACTGGAATGCGGAGAAGATAAAGTTGTTTTGTATCTTAAGAATAGGTAATAATATAATATTCATTAGTAAAATATTCATGAGGCCACTCTTTGGGGTACACTTGCATGCGACAGAAATTGTTCGTGTTTTTGGCCCTTTCAGGAGACTAATTCACATTTCTCTTCACAAATATCCTTGTCATCAATTTTCCAGTCATATTCCTTCCAATTCTCTGATGATCTACCCAAACGAATGACCACAAGACACAAATGTATAATCATAACTCTGGCCATTTATTCTTCAAGTCAAAGTTAGTAACCAGATGCTCTGCTTCAAGTCTTGTTAACTGTGATGTTTACCTTCACTTACGTTCTTCAGTGATATCTCAGCAAGGGTTTGTAATGCTGCAGCTGTCCACTTTTGTGTGATGTATTCCTATTATCCAAGGACATCTGTAAATAAACCCTGCCTCTGTTTTCTCCTTCTCTATCTACTGATCACAGAGTAGTCTGCATAGTGACATAGGTGTAGGGTGCAAATGAAAATAAATTATAGCAGAAATTGTAACATAAGTATTTTGGGCCATTTCTTTATGTAACTTTCTTGTGCCTTAACTACAACATCAATTTTATGGTGTAATATTACTCCACATTCTGATACCTACTAAACAATAATTTAATATAGGACAGCTTGTGCCTCATAATTATTATAAGGTCATGATTAATAATTATTTCTCTATTAAGTCCTAGTAAAACGTCAAGTACTGCTTCTCAAAAGGAAAGTATTTATCTGCGGAGTATAGCAAGATTTGTTCCAACTATGGGTGAGCATTGTGGTTCACCTATAGGTGTCTACCAAATGCTTCAAAGACTGTCTTTATCTGCTCCTGAAACTTCATGCAAAATTAATTTTCTGGGTCATATGTCTCTGTGGCAGAGTAGCTTAAACAATAGCCTGAGCCTGTCAGCACTTTTAACTATTTTGCATTTCACTCAAAACTAGCAGCTTTTCTTGTCTCTTACTAAACAGACCAAAAGATGTTGAACCACTTTTGTGATTGTAGAAGATAGATGAGACAACTTATATTTCAACTTAGAAGGGATAGATATTTTGACATGTCCAATGACAACAGAAGGCCCATGAATATTTGTCAGATTAATTTCTCATTCTGATGCTTGCTAGTAACTTAACAGTAAGTGGAGAGTGGTTGAAACCTCTAAGATTGACTTACTAGTATTAAATTCAATAGGCATAATGCATTCAATGTAATTAACCAGTCAGTGCAAAATGTTGTGAAAAAAGAAAGCAATTCAATTAGCTGAAAACTAAATAATAAAATATCTTTGAGAGCTAACACACCCCTGAGGAAGGACAATAAAAGGATGTTGCTCTTAATGCCAACTGAAAGCAAACTTCCCTGGTGGTCTTAACTGAAAGGAATTGAGGGAGAAAAAAAGCATTTCCTAATTAATATCTGCATATCAGATCTCAACGAATTAATTCGTTCAAAGGAAGAAACCACATCTGATACAACATCTGAAATCAGAGTTACCATGTGGTTAATTTTATGATAGTAAGCTGTCATTCTCCAAGATCTCTATGTCTTCTATGTAGGCCAAACAGGCAAGTGAAATGGAGGAAAGCAGAAATGCCATGCCTGCAACATTCATGTCAGCACTGTTCTAGATTTACTACTTCTCTAATTAGAAGCATTTTCAGTGTCATCTATTTCTATTTCCCCATTATAATAACATCTACTATACCATTTCTGGATCCAATGTTGAGACCCTGGAAGCTGCTAAATGTATCAATTACACTTATACAGTCATTTAGAATAATAGCCACAGGATGGGTTTGAGAACACACTGAATTTATTGACATGGGTAAGAACTGAAATCCATTGATCATCTGATCTCCATAAATCCCCACTCTGACTATAAGGCCACAATAATACTCTGGATCTTTTGGAGTTGGCATCAGAGATATTGTTCAATATTATACTAAGGTCTGATAAATTCTTTTTTACTGATAAAAATAACTCTTAAAAAGTTGTAGGCCCTTTTGGCAAACCCTATGAATTATAGGTATTGTATCAGGGTCTTTCCTCAACAATATTTGCTGTACCCTTCATATAAGAAATTCAGGCACCATAAACTAGTTCAAGTCCAGAACTAATTTAGGGAATGTGAATTTTTATGGTTTACATGTGGCATATACCCCCAAAGCTGATATGTGAGAAAATGCAAGAAGGTTTAGCACTGAAGCAATCAGGTTGTGCGGGCCTTCACCTAAACAGCCAAAAGCAGAGGGTTGTTACCAGTGGGCCCTCCATATAATAAACTTCATTTAATATGGCAATTTTCTCAGAGGTGGTCATTACTATTTCATCAGGCAATGCAAGATTGAGTCCTCATAAAGGTATGAAAAGGCTAATATCACTGAGGATATTGATGTTGTTACTATTGATAGGAAAATATTCCCACTAAAGGTAGAGAAACAACTTCTGCTTATAGTATGGAAGTCACTTCTTCTGAAACAAATGAGAACCCTACTACTAGTAAAACAAAACAGAAAACAATAACCAAACAAAATTTGGTGAATCAATTCCCCCAGCATCACCAGCTTTATGTTCCCATTCTTACTTAAAGTTGTGTTATTTCCCAATCAATGTCATCATTTTAATAGTAGGTACAGTATGAGGCAGGTTGTTTGTGATTTCAACTTATATTGCCATTAATATCATTGCAGAGTAAGATTCTATGTTTTTTAGCAACCTCAACTCTGTGGTTACAGGAGATAAAATTCTCTTTAATGACACACAAAAAACTCTTAAGTTGTTTATGCAACACTTAATATGGTGATTTTTAATCCCTGAAATATCATTTCTTTCCAGCTCTTTGTCAAGTGGTATTTGAGGAACCAGCCAATTTCATTCCATTTCCAAAATGTTAAAAACATAACAAACATAGTTACCTGTCTCCTTGCTTCTCATAAGTGGGTGAGTAGGAGCTTTGAAACAAATATTTTGTACATTAGTTAATTTATGCTATAGACAGTCAGAACTCTCTTTACTGTAGGAAATAGAGTCAATATAATCTTAAAATATATTTTTATGTGAAACACAATTATATAAACCATAAATATAATTCATAAAAGACGTCTTTAAAATTTGGTTTCAATAAAACTACTTCCAGTACCACATCTGCATTTATAATAGTTTGCCAGAGAAATATAATCAATATAATAGATTAGGTTAGATTTATTACAAGGCATTGGTTCACATAATTATGGAGCATAAAATTTCTTGTGATGTACTGTGTGTAGACAAGAGACCCAAGAATGTCTGTAATGTAGTTAAAAGACCTTGCAGAATAATAGCTGATGGTTAATATTCTAGTCCAAATCTAAAGGCCTAAGAATCAGTAGCATCAAGGGCCCGAGAATATTGTTGTGTCACTCCAAGCAGTACGGTGGAAGGAAGAACACAGACTTTCTTTATCTTGCCTTTTTCATTTATTCATATGTGCAATGAATTGTACATTGCCCACCTGTCTTGTAGGACTTATTTTTTAATGAGTTCACAAATTCAAATGCTCAATTGCTCCATAAGCACCCTCAAAGACATTCAAAAATAATGTTTAAGTAGATATATGAGCATTATGTAGTACATTCAAATTGACATTTAAAATTAATCATTACAACCAGCATAAAATAATAAAATATTCTGGTTAATAAGGGCTATAGAAATTCTATCAAAATAAAAACATTAACATTGATAGTTTAAGTGTGAAAATAATTACTTAAGAATTCAAAAATTTTTCTATCTTATAAGAAAAATCAAAATTGGTTATTGAAATATAAAAATAAGCTTTAAAACTAAATAAATTACAAAAATTAATATTTGTAGCATATTAAAATATGAGACACTGTAAACACTTTTGATATAAGAGCAAATCATGTCACATTTTCATATTATTTTCATTTTATTGTAATTTTATACATGAAGCTACTAAAGTGCAAATAATTTATCTACTTTTTCAAAAGAATTAGGGCTAATAATTATATCCTGTTAATCACTCTTGTACTCAGCAAGACACTACTTTTGGAATTATTACTGCACTCAAAGGTAAATAAGGAATAAAATCCTTTAACTGTACTCTCCTTTCGTTTCCACATCCACTCCAATAGAAATGTAGATGTAGATAAAATACCTTCTTTGGAGCATGTAATATATATTAGACAAATAATACCAAAGTGCACTGCTTAAATATTTATATTTAAAATAAAGCTCAAAGAGTCATGTATCATTTATTTGGCCACAATAATAAAAAATTTCCAGAAATATAATTTAACTTGTCCATAATTAGTTAAAATTAAACTGAATAAAGTTTTTATTTTATTTTATTTAAAGATAGAGGAACAGTGAGACAGAGAAAGAGAGAAACAACTTTATTTAGTTTTTCACATGTCCTTCGTTGCTCCAACACTTAGCTGTGTATTTGGTGCTGGGGTTTGAACCTGGGGTCTTCATGCTTGCCAGGCAAGTGCCGAAACTGCTGAGCCACTGCTCCAGCTCAAACTGAATAAAGTTTGACATATACTTGGAAGTCTAACCATACAATTAAACATAATTGTTATATAATATGTGTGTTCACTTTTAAGTCAGAATAGCATCCTTTTAAAATCCTGTAGCATCTTTTTCTCAGTTTTTAGGCAGACTCTGCCCATATTTCATATGTTACAAAAGGAAATGGAATCTCTCTTGCTCCCTACCCAAGAATATTATAAAACATAAGAGCTTTGTTTGTTTTAAAGATTTATATTTATTCAATGACTTTGAGAAGGTAATGATACACACAAAGTAGATTTTAGAGCAACCACTGGAGTATTTCCTTTAGAATTCTAATGGAAGAAACAGTATTAATTTTCAAGGTGTTTCATATAATTGTACTAAGTAAAAGAAAATGAATATCAATTCTTGTTTGGTATGGATTTTATTTTTCATTAAAATTATTCCTACCTGGACCTGCAGTGGTGGCTCAGTACTTAAGGTGCTTGCCTGGTGTGCACAAGGATGCAGGTTTGAATCCCAGCACAATGTACACAAATAAGTGAGGGATCAACCAAAGCCACATGAAAAACTAAATAAAATCAATTCTCTCTTTCTATCTCACTATCCCTCTCTCTTTAAAAAAATAAAAACTATTCCTATCTTTTGTGAGGATAATTTGTAAATATCATTGCATTGCATTGATTGGGCAATCTAAAATCATTAGTAGAGAAAAACAAACACATCTCTGAATTTTCAGTAATATAAATATAACTATAAAAGAGCAATAACAGACTTTTAGGATATTATGATACCTGTCTTTATTACTGATATACATAGTATGCAATGTTTGATTTATTTTCTTTTTGATTGCATAATGAAAAGATTTTAAAAGTCAAATATTATTCAAGTTGTGATAATATTTTAAGGAATAGAAATATGATCTTATGAATTAGCAAATGAAAATGCAAAAAAGGATAACCCAACATTCTATAAATTTTATTTCATTTTCAAATTTTAGAAATAAATAAAGATGAATGGAAAGTAGCTAAGGTTCATTAAAAGCATAATCTATATGTGGGAGAAAGTGATAGGTTAACTTTTAAATTTCTGACTCAGTAAATAAAACTCTGGTTAAA
>PVKS010045209.1:0-13914 GCA_004027875.1 Aplodontia rufa | reverse complement strand
GATAAAGGCTAGGACAATTATTGTAGCATTCATCCAAGAGCAAATGCAGGAAGAATTTAGGTAAGGGGAGAGAATGGTGGCAGAAAAGCTAGCTAGGAGGCTGGGTCACTAGTTCCGGTATGAGATGATATGAGGTGGAGGTGGTGTGGCAGCTTGGATCCTCTCAGAAAAAGAAGGATTTAGCCAGTTGTGGTGGCTCATGCCTGTAATCCCAGTGACTCTGGAGGCTGAGTCAGGAGGATTCCAAGTTCAAGGTCAGCCTCAACACCTCAGTAACTTAGCAAAACCCTGTCTCAAAATAAAAATAAAAAGGGCCAGAGGGGCTACTCAGTTGTTGAGTATCCTGGATTCAATCCCCAGTACAGAAAGAAAGAGAAAAAGATAAATAGGAGAAAAATAAGTACGCAGGACTTTGTGATGTAAAAAGTGGACAGTGAAAAAGAAAACAGTATTAATAAAGATTTTAAGGATTAAAAAAGTAAACTATGAGCTGGAGTGGTGGGGTTGGTGGCTACAGTGCTTGCTTGGCATGTGCGAGGACGCAGGTTCAAACCCCAGCACCACATACGCAACAAAGTGTCAAAGCACCAGAAGCCACATGAAAAAAATAAAGAAAATTAATTCTCTCTCACTCTCCTCCTCCCTCTCTCGGTCTCTCTTTAAAAACACATAGAAAAAGTCAGTTCTATCAAAGAAATTCTTTTTAAGCTTTTAAACTGTCTTCTTGCATCCTGTCAAGACAAGAATAAAGACAGCACAATACTAGGTGTATTTGCCACTAAAGCATCCCCAAAGCGGATGAGAGAAATGATTAGAAAAAGCAAAGTGATGCTGTAAATCTGGTTTATGAAACAGATTGTAATCCCAAGTTCACAAAGAAGAAAATGATGACATTTACTGCTTCAGATGCTGTCTTCTGATTCTTTTTCAATTTCTCACCTTACTTTGGAATAAAGAATTGTGGTCTTAAAATGAAGACATTTCAATGATTTTAAAGTCAGAGGGAAAAGAAACTCTAGAAGGCAGGGATTGGGGTTATTCGGAACTAGTTCTATAATAGAAAAAGCAAACAAAGCACAGCAGGAGATATGTTGAGGTATGTTGGAGCAAAAGAAGGACAGGAGTAGCCCTGTGAAGAACAATGCAAGCAATTAGGACTTGGTGAGACTAGAACCCAGTTTTCATTACAAATGAACATGAAGTTATTAGCTAATTACCATCTTTAAAATTATAAAGGAAATTTCATGGGGAGATTATATTAGTCAGGGTAGGTAACTGTTGTTCATGGCAACTCCCCCATTTTCTTATCTTAACACAATAAAAATATTACTTTCTCACACTACATTTCAATGAGGATTGGGCAGGATTATGGGGAGTCAGATTCCATTTTGTTACTCTGCTTTGCACAAGATCCAAGAAGTCCTCCCCATTTAGCTACAAGATGGGTAAAGAGACAATGCCCATAAAAAGCACTCAGATTCCAAAGGGAGATGGGGTGAGTGGGTGGGAAATATAGTCACGCTGTTTGGCCTAGGGAAAAGAAAACGAGGCTTACTCCATTACTAAATTACTGAGCAACTGCTTTTCCATAACAATTTGAATATAGGCAGGGAAGTTATATGAAGAACTTTTATGCTTTGAAGGATAAAACAGCACAACACATTATGAGTTTCTGAAGATCAGTGGCTTCATCTTATCAGTTACAATTGTCCAAACACACATAATAGAGCAGGTCACACGGTAGGTGCTTACATCACATTTTTTGATTAAGTGGACAAGTATACTTGGAAGCATCCGTGAACTTTCAATTCCTGGCATCCTTCAAATATATGATAGTTATTTTTTCAATTGCTTCTTTCAGCAAGCGATTTTATTATTTGCAATTTTATAAAAAGGAAAAAAATGTATTAGATTATCTTTCTGCATTCTGTCTGGGGCTAGAACTTTTAGGATTCTAAGTCAATTTGTGGTTGGAGATCAAAGATTCTTAAGCACTCTGCCAATCACACAAATCATTCTTCCTCAAAGTATTCAGACAATTTACTTCTATGAGGCCACCCAACATATTTCATTGCTCCTGACCACATCGTCCTTTTTTCCTAAATGCTACTTTATGTGATGACTTATTGCCAACAAACACTTGCCTTTCTTTTTTGCAAAGGGTACTTTTATACTTATAATAATCATGTTGGATGGAAGAATAGGGATTAGATTAACCTATTTTACTGGGCACACCATGTGCCTCAGTAATATTTCCACCAATTAATTCATTATGCAGAAATATCTGAGTTTTGAAGTATTTTCTCGACAACCAATGCATTGAGATATCCCCAACCTTTTTGATAGAGTGGATAAAAGAAAATGCCTAGAAAACGAAGAATGCTATCCATTGTATCTGGGGCAAATTCCTATGCCTTTCTTTTCCTCAATTTCCTCATTTAGAAAATGAGTATAATAATAGGCATGCAGTTGTTGTGAACATTGTAAATTAATATAGGTAAAGTGCTTGGAACAGTGCTTGGCACACAATAGGAGCTACATAAAAGTTAGTATCATAATTATTACCTTATACAAAAATGCCACAGCTGTCCCACAATCCATGGGAAATACATTTTAATTTTACTTTTCAAGTAGTAGAGATTGGCTATTCAGTTTCTTGCGTGACTGCCCGTATGACCAAGGACACTCATTTTCTAGACAGCTGGCTGAGGCTAGAGGTGCATTCTGTGGTCATGGAACAGATTAGAGCTAACTGGCCCATACAAGGAACAAGCCTACAGTAACTTTGACCTCATTAGTAATGCGTTTTGCCCTAGACAAAAAACAGGACTCTCAGAACATGGATTATTCAGATTTGCTGTCCATGTTAATCAAAGTCCCCAGATGATTGCTTGATATTCTGCTTCACTTTAGCTAGGTTTACATAAGACCAAAACATCTGGATGAAAAATGAAAAAATGCAGATGTTTAAGCCTCATGATGGGAAACATCCAGATGTCTCAAATTTGGATTTGTCATTTTGTTCTTTGTTTTAAAAGAAAGAGAAGCCAAAAGAAAAAGAATCTCCCAAAAAATTGATCACAGTTTGTCTTTTTCCTTAACCTGGGTAAAATCAAGCAGGATTCTTGTTATAGATGTTTAATATGGCCAAAATCTGATTAGGAAGCTTTTTGATAAAAACTGTAGATGAGCTGTATTTCAGGAAGAGGTTTCTTTTTCCGTTAAAAATGTCATCTGATCCATGAGTAGCATTTGGGAAAAGCAATTGCTTCTGCAGTGAGACAATATCTTGGAAGAGTTGATCATACTGAACTATCTGGGAAAGTATGGCTGGGATGATACCAAAAGTAAAGTTTGCTGAAGAAAATCTTCAGAAATCTTATTTCCTAAAAGAACCTGACCTCAACTGAACAAGTAAGGAGTTAAACAAAGAAATATCTGTGTTTATGAAATATTTGTTACCTGAAAATCAGCAGAGGAATAAGACTATAGGCATAAGCAAAATTAGTAGCTATTTATGGATGTTCCTCGAGTTGCCACAATCTAGTCTTTGTGATTCCACTAAACTCCTCTATCAGGAAAGGAAACATGTTCACTAAATTACATATTAATAATATTGACTTATGCAATTTTAGAACTGGATGGGAACTCCTTCAATCCCTTCATTTCTTTTATGGGAAAACTGAGGCCCAGAAGCTAAATATCATGCTCAAGCAACAAATATACTGTGGAATACAGAAGCCTACAGGTATGAGGCAATTGAGGGATAATTTTTGATAAGGGTGGAAGAAGATAGAAAGTGGGAGTAATTCAGGAATCCATGAAGTTACGGGGTACATGGGGAACATTCTGAATACGTTGAGGGTAAGAGTGGGAGTTAGGTGGACAAGAAGCAGAGGAGTCATAGGAATTCCAAGATAAGTGAGCTTCACTTATGAATAATTTTGTTAATATATACAACACTGCCTAACACAAGCAGCAGTCTTTTGTGATTGCTCCATCTTCTACAGTGGTTAAAAATCATCATGTATAATGTTTGGGAACTGGATCATCTCATTTGGCAGATGAAGATATAAAGGTTTAAGCTTTCCCGCAAAGACTCAAATAAGGCGTTGAAGGACTAAGCTCAGGTTTGGGGAGTTGGTTTTGATTATCAGCTTGTGCTCAATTGCACAAGCACATGGCAAGCAAAACTACCTTCAGATCAAAGTGAGCCTTTCCAGGTCTCAAGCACTGTCTTTGGCAATGTGTGTGGAGAAAATACAAATCAACTGTTCTCAAATGCTTCAAAAGACATGGATGAAAATAAATTAGGAAAATATTCTGCACACCTGGGTTTCCCCCATAGGAAAAAAAAAGGAATTTTCCTGTCAGAGCTGGTTTTCTCAAAGCACTTTCATTTAATGAAGAGAAGCCTAAGTTAGAGCACATCCTTTTTTGGGTATTAGGACCCAAACTGTTCATTGATATTGATTATTACATAATGGAAGTTTTTTCTAAAAACAGTAGAAATGTACCTGGAAATAAAAATGGGTGCATCAAAGAGAAATATAGAATATCACTATAGAATACAAAGCTCAGCCATTGCACCATCCCCGACCATTTATCATCTCAATTTAAAAACAGTAATGCTGCCAGTGGAAACAAAAAACAAGTTGTCAGCATTTTTCCTTGAGCACGATAGAACCACAAAGCCATAGACCAGGCAGTAAAATTTGTTTAAAAAGTTCAATGTTTCAAGACAAGCCAGATTATTATGGGAGATATACTGTAAACTACTCATCTAATTTATTTTGCACTGATGCCAATTCACATGAAATTAGCTTTATTGGTTTGAAAAATTTCTTTTTTCCTTTCCTGTCCTTTAATGTGAGCAAACTCAGTTCTGAGCCATGTTGTGGAGGATGAGGATCATTGATCTTCTTTGCTTTTCCATTTCAGCCACAACCCAACGATGATTAAAAATTGTGAAGCCAAGGCTTGACATTATTCCTTCATTCATGGAAGTTCTTTAAACTTTTTCTCTACTTCTCCATCACTGGTTTCCTTTCATCTCTTAAAACATGGAAAATTAGAGTTGGAAAGGACCAGGAAGATCATCTAATCCTCTTACTTTAAAATGGAGAAACTGAAATGCAGAAATGTTGTCACTTATCCAGCATTAGAGAACCAATTAGTGACAGAACCAAAATTAGAATCCTGGGTTCATGATTGACCATAATCTCTTTGCTATTCTAATCACATCCTCAACAATTCACAGACTGGATTCTTAAAGCATTCATCTACCTTTTCAGGTAGAGGGTAAAAAATATCTTGTCAATGCAAAAGATTCTAAGTAATTTCTAACAACTTTATGTCACATAGATCCATCTGTGAGATCCTAAACATTATGCCAATACACTACATCCACAAAACAAGAATCAGCTGTGATTCATTCTCCCCAGTACTACCAACAATATTTGCAGGAGAGAAGATAGTCTGTACCCTGGAAGATGAACTTGCCCTTAGACTTAGTCTTCCTAGCCAATGCAAGCTGGGGACATTTTCTAGATATTGTAAGGTGTTTAATTTCTACTATTCTGCTTAGGATGAGTGCTTAGAAAAGAGAGGCACTGTGAGCACAAATGCTAGAGCCAGACTGACTACATTTGAATTCCATATTTGAATTTACTGGATATTTCATTTTGGACAAGTTACTTAAATTCGCAGTGCCTTGGTTACCTCAGTGGGAAGACAGAGATGAGGACGATAATGACAACAGTAGAGCCCACTTCATAGGATTGCTGGGAAGATCAAATGAGTGTATTACATACCCAGAAGAGAGCCTCACCTATATAGTAGTTGCTATAAAAGTGTTATCCCTTACTTATGTTTTCCTCTCCTCTGTGCAGGAAAAAAAAAAGTTAGTTCAGCAAATTCATGCCCAACATTGAGAACCACAGGGAATATTTTAAAGGATTTTAACCATGAAATGTATGCAAGGAAGGGTGCAGCTAATTGGTAATCACATCTATTCATTAAAGCTAGCCAAATATGTGCTTTCTTTGAAAATATTATCATACTCTTTAGTCCAATTACTATCTTGTATTGAGTAGCGTTCTTTATCAAATTAGAATGTGATTCAGACAGTCTAATCATTCAGCAAATAGATTCTCCAACTACTTTGAATTAATGAGTTGTGAGTGTACCTCAGTAAGAACTCACTTCTCACAAATAAAAATAATTTTAGATATTTTTAACAAAGAAGTAATGTTTTAACCTGCCAAATTCCCTGAATTTTCCATGTGTGAAGATCATAACAGGATTGAAAAGACAAAATAATACAGAGGAAGTTCACCACATCAATAAGCTATCACATAATTATGGCTTTTAGGCAATCACAAGTTAAAATGAGTTAATAGTGTGATATAGCTGCTTAGAAAGCAAATTCAGTGGTAGAATAGAGCAATAAAAGTAAAATGCCCAGCGAAAGGGAGGAATTCAGCACTAGTAGACCACATCTGGTTGAATTTGTTCATTTCTGGGCACCCATATTCTAATAAGAACTTTGTCAGTCTAGAGAGATTTCAGAGAAAAGATGGTCCAGATGGTGAAGTTTTGAAATCATGCCATGGAAGGCTTGATTGAAGGAACTGGAAGTATTTTTCCTGAAAAATAAGAAATTTAGCCAGAATGTGACATAGAAGCAAAATTAGACATATTCAGTGTAGTCCCAAAGGGATAACCAGTATAATAAGTAGAACTCATGAGGCGGCAAATTTAGGCTCAGGATCAGAAAGCTCTGTCTAAGGATATAAACTACCCATAAACAGAATGTGCTGCCCTGTAAAACAGTAGATTTCATCACTGAAAACACTCAAGAGACTGGGAGAGTGCAAGAAGGACTTCTAGTTTAAGTGTGAGGTTGAAATGGTTGATATCTAAGAATATTTCCAACTCAAACCTATGATTGTAGCCCCATGACTACATATTTGGAGTTTTGAAATAATGTCTAGCTGGATTAGTTTCTAATTAACCTTCTTATTACTCCTTATTACTGCCAATCTGTCTAATTAATGTTTAGTTCCCCCTCTCTCCCTTCCCTTCCCCTCCACTCCCTTATTTTCTCCTCTCCACCTCGCCACCCCCACTTATTCAATGGTTGGGGCAAGTTCAGTTCATTGTGTGCCAGACACTGTTCTAAGCAGTAAATGGATATGCACACACTTAAAGACTGTATGCGTCTAAATCTCTTTTCTGACTTTTTGCACCTCCTACTACCTGAATAACTCCCTCTTGGTAACCTTATCCCTCCCTCTTCTCTAAAACATATCCTCTACCTCTAAGTTTCTCCTAGCTATGTTAGACTCATACTGTACCCCATGCTTTTGTATATACTGTACTTGTTCCTGAAATTCTCCCAGTACTTCCCTCCACAAAGTTAAATGGTACTCACTCTTCAAAATCAAGTTCTGGTCCACCTTGAACTTAACACATTCTTTGACTATTACAACCCACTGTATCTCTTCTTCCTTCACATTTATAACCACAACATTATCATATGTTCAGTCTCTAAATTTATTTAATTTGTGATGGTATTCTGAATGAAGAAATGATAATGTTCTCAAATAAAGTGACTTATTATATATCCATAAGACACAAATTTTAAAAAAATAAGTAAATAGCAGAAAGATCATTAAAGTGAAGAGAACAAGGGGAGGAAGGATTGACAGGAAAGGGAAAGTACTGGGGGCTGAATTGGAACAAATTATATCCTATGTTTTTAAAATTATGTCAAAATGAATCTTAATGTTATGCATAACTAAAACCAATCAATTTTTAAAAGAAAGGAGAACAAAAATTAACCCAGTGAGTTAGTAGCAAGACCAGAAATATCTTTTTGTTGTCACTCAGGGTGCTTTAGAATGTAATTAATTTGAATCTGTTCATGTTTTCAGGTGAATTCTAAACTCTTGGATAATAAGGATTGCTTCTCTTTCAAAACTTTCTTTGTGTCTTCAGAAAACATGTCACTTCATAAGACATATTGTGGCTTCTCAGGAAGTTTTTGATTATTAGCATCTACTTGGAAAGTGCTATTAAGCCTCCTCTGGAAGCACTGTTTTAGTCACTGGGATACAGAATGAAGAAAACAAACACAGATACATATCCCGATAGAGGCCTCATTCTAACATGGTCAATAATCTCCTACAAAAGAAGGATTTTTGAAAGAATAATTTATATGACTTGCCCTTCTGTAAAAATTTCTTTCATACTGTCAAAGTATTTTGAACTGAAACACTGACTTCACCATGTGGAATATTTTGGATACTGAATTCCTATCATTGTGTTTGAATGTACCTGTCAGAAGGATCCTAGGTCATTTTAGTGTAAATGAAAGTAAGACCTAGAAGTTTCCAGCCTTTTCCATTCTAATTAGAATCATATCCAATCTAAAGAGACCCAAACTGAATTGACCACCACTAAGAACAGAAGCCACACCTGACCAACGAGCACCATTCTTTGGCTTTATAACTTAAATTGAATATAAAACACCCCATATGTCTCTTGGAGTCAGTGATATTGTTTTTGATCAATAATGGCCAGAAAGAGATGTTTTGGGAAGGGGAGGGGAGGGATAAGGGTGGGTAATTGGGGGGCATTCTTGGGGGTAAATCTAATCATCAGAATCTCTGTATATATTATATAATTTCCTTAAAAGATTGTGTGTTTGTTCAACAAATAAATTTCTGAATAAAAAAAAATGGCCAGAAATTACTAATTAACATGAAAATTGAAATAATCAGTAGATACTGAGGATTGTATGTTGAGCTTTGTATTACAAATGTAGGGAATCCATAGGATAAGTCATAGCCCCTGATTTTGGTAATATAAGACAAGAAAAAAGATGTAGGAAAGCAGAAATACTGTCAAGTCTGGGTGAATGAAGAACATTGATATGAGACTACCAAATGTGAAATATAGGCACTTCATATGCAATTTCTCCCCCCTGAACCAAACCAAGCCTATGTACAGAGAGTAATGTTGTGAAAGGGGATGACTTAAGGGTGTAAAAGAGAGCTCGAAGTTAACCAACTCTGATATTATGCCTCAATATATGAAAGTGTTTCTCTGAGAGCAGCCTGAGAAGTTGAAGGAGCTCTTTTTCTCCCCACTCTTCACTTCCCCCACAGACCAGTGCAGACTATGGAATGTAAGTCCACAAACCGCCACATCTCCACTCTTTACCTTGTGAGGAGGCCAAAAATGTTTAGCTATGTCAGTGGGTCCAATGGCCAAACCTCATATTTTTATGCATAAATAATTGGGAGTATGTGTAACACTCTGTCCTCAGGGTGTTCAGGGACTGGGAGGGTGTAAATCATCTTAGAGTGCTGAATAAATGCAGATTGATAAAGAAATGTACACAGGTTTACACATATAAATTCACAGATATTAATATGCTGGAACATTTTCTGCAGCAACCTACAAATAACAACTGGACCTCAAATATTTGAAAAAGGTTTATAAGTCCAGCAACAGTTCCTTTGCTGTTTCTCTTTTAGGAGCTACAACTGGTGTTTTTTATATGACTTCCAACAGCTCAGCTAGTGATTTGTAAGTTCCAGCAGCTTGAATAAGGATACTCAATCTCAAGGTGTGAGGATTCAATAACAAAGCAATCCAGAAAATTCCAGTCTCATTTCAGGAGAACTCCCTAAAAGAAAGATCTCTTGAGAGGAAACTTCTTTTGGGGTCAAAGACTCTTAGTTTTCACTGAAGTGTTGCCTTAAAGCAGATTTGTTTAAGTGTATATATGATAATGGTTGTGAACAAACGTTAGAAGCAGTGAAATGTTTGGATACAATTACTCACAAACAAAACACATACACAAAACTGTATATTTTTTGCTCAGATCACAACCTGAGGGGATTTCATGTATTTCCAGAAGCATATCTATGGGTGCTACTAAGGGTCAGTGCCCCGAAATGAAGAGTGCTTCCTTTAGAATTTTTTAAAAAAGAGCATAGGTAGAAAAATGCACAGGAAAAGTGAAGGAATTTGACACTTTTCAAATGAAACAAAATTGATGAATTTGAGCAATCTAGAATTGCAAATGTTATAACCCCATCCCAGGAAATAAAAACCAAAAATAAAAAGGATAATGTGAGGAGTTATCGCAAAGCTATGAGCTTTTTGCTCTGCAAAAATAAAAGCAGAATATGCTTAAATATATTCTTGCAGGATGTAGAAACTGTGACCCTTGGCTGCTATCATTTTTTTCTATTTTTCTTGCCAAACAAATGTTATGAAAGAATATCTCCAGGCATTCACTCTACCCTGAGGGTTCAAAACATGTACAGGATGGAAACTGGCAGAGTGCTGAAGTTGGCGGGCTCATCTGCTTTACTAAAGCTTCTAGAGACTTTCAAGGGCTCTAGGGATGAGGGAGTTGTCTTTTTTGGAGAAAATCAGGTCACAAAAAAGTGGCCAAGTCTTCAGAACAATTGAGCCATGGCAGCAAATTCAAATAGAAAAAATGTTCTTCAGTGTAGATCCCATGAGCTCAGAATGCTGCATTTTACATTAAGAGCATCTACAGGAAATACTTTTGCCAGCACAAATAATCAGGAACCTTTCTCAAATGGAGAAGTTGGGAACAAAACAGCAGAGACATTATATCTTGGGAGGAGATAAATGATTGAGGCTTTGAGACAGGATTCCTTGTGGCCAAAATTCTCAAAAAGAATTCTATGGCAGCTAAAATCACCCTCAGATATCACTGGGTTTCCAATGGAATTTTCATAATCCTCCTGCCTCCAATAAAAACAACATTATAGTGACATTTGTGTAATTAAGTTTCTCAACAAACTTTTCTGAGCTCCTCTTATAGGCTGTGTACTTTTCTAGACACTAGTAACGCAGTCCAGAGCAAAATGGGTATCCACACTTTTAAGGATCTCACAGGCTAGTGGGGAAAATAGAAAGACGAGCATGTAATTATAAGTATTCTAAGTGCATTAAGAGATATGTAGGATATCAAGTACAACAGAGGAAAGAGAAACTAAGTCAACTTGAGGAAGTAACACTTTCACTTAGTTCATGAAAGCAGTAACTTTGCTAGGTAGACAAATGTAAGAAGATCATTTTAAGGAAAAAAGAAAATACGAAGAGAAATGAAATAGCATGCATATCTGAGGAACTAAAGACAGGATATTGCTAGTGGAGCATGACATGTGACAAGTTAAACAGAAAAAAGTGTTTCACTGAAACATATTGATTTTCAACAGGTGTGATCTATAACACACAATGTTTTTTACCTTATATTTTTTATTTGTTCAACAAGTCTTACATATTGGAGGGAATTGTTGTTACATATTCATGTATACATGGATATTGGCATAGTGAGAGAGTAAGTTAAGGCTGAACCTAGTCCAGGATCTACCCGCCTTCATCCATTCCCCAAACTCATGTCTCCTCTGTAATCCCCCCATACTATAATTTGAAATGAACATATACATGTATATTAAATTTTTGACATTTCTGAGTTTCTCTGCCTACCTGTGTATTGTTAGGCTTCTAATGAGAGTTGAGTATTCCCAGTTGTATTGATAACCCCCCTTGTCCCTCCCTTCCCTATGTGCCTCCCTCCCTTCTCCCCCACCTTCGTAGTTATGGTTCAACTAGCTTTTGTGAAATTTCAACTATAGTGAGTTTATTACTTAACTATCATCCTGTCTTAGGTATTATACTAGCTTCCATATATAAAAGAAAACATTTGGCCCTTAATTTTAATGAAAGATTAGGTTGACCTACATGGTCTCTAAGGAAATTTTTAACTTGATATTGACATTGTCAAATAGCTAAGACTACTTTCTTTAAACACATACTTTACCTCAAGAAGTTCTTTTTTCTGTATTCTGCTCCCTAAACCAAATTCATCTCAGAAATGCAAAATGTAAACTTTACTGTCGAAAAACAAATTTCCATGAAAGCAATATGAATGATGACTACCTGACTACCTACTGCCTTTTAAAGGAATCAGTAGAGTTCCCAGCTGAACCAATAAAACAAAATTCATTTCACATTTTTGAGGTGAAATGCACATAGCATAAAATTAACCATTTTGAAGTACACAAATCAGAGGCATGTAGCGCGTTTACAATGTTGTTCAACCAACACTTCCATCTAGTTCCCAAATATTTTCATCATATCAAAAAACCTATATCCATTAAGCACTCACTCCTTCATTCCTGTTCCCCTAGTCCTTGTCAATTTCCAATCTGCTTTCTGTCTGCATATATTTACCTTTTCTGAATAGTTCATATATATGAGTCATACAATATGTCACCTTTACTGTCTGACTTCTTTGATTAAGTGTAACATTGTTGAGGTTCGTATATAGGTAGCATGTATTAGTACTTCATTTCTACTGACTGAGAAGTATTCCATTATATGTGTAAGTTTGTGTTTATTCACTTGTCAGTTGATGGACATTTCCATCATTTCCACCTTTTGGCTAATGTGAATATCACTGCTACGCACATTATTATACATGCTTTTGTTAGAACACCAGTTTTCAATTATTGTTGATATATATCTAGAAGTAGAATTTCTGGGTCATATAGTGATTCTGTGATTGAGGAACTAACAAATTATTGTCCACATCATGTATACTATTATGTACTCTTTTTTTTTAAAGAAGAGGTACAGTGAAAAGAGAGGGAGAGAAACATAGAAGCAATTTTTTTTTTAGTTTTTCATGTGACATACGTTGCTATGACACTTTGTTGTGTGGTGCTGGGGTTCAAACTCGCATACTCACACATGCCAGGCAAGCAGTGTAACCGCTGAGCCACCATTCCAGACTCAGTATTATGTACTCTTAAAAACAATATATGAGGGTTCCAAAAACTCTAAATCTTCGCCAACCTTTGTTATTTTCAGTTTTTAAAAATCATGGTCATCCTAGTACATGTAAATAAGATGGAATATGCAACAATGTAAGACAGACAGAAAATCTACTTGAAACATTTGGTGAATTTTCACATAAACTGGAAATATTAGCTGATGTCTGCCTACAGCTTTAAAAAAAAAGTCTATGGACAGTATCTTTGATGAAAATTATGATTGTCATTTAGTGACCAGTCTCATACCTTTTTATTTTGTAGCAGATTTTGAAACCAGGTGCACTTAAATACTGAGACACATCCATAGACCTATTTCATTTCTTTTTAAAATTTTGAGACAGGGCCTCATTATACTGCTAAAGTTGACTTTGAACTTGTGGTCCTCCTGCCTCTGCCTCCTGAGCCACAGGAGGCATGCACCACCACACCTGGCATATCATGCTTCTTAAAAAGATATAGATATACACATACATTATGATATGTACATATATACTTATGTGTGCATGTACATGTATGTATGTATGTATATATATATATATATTTATATTTATATCCATTCCAAATATTCTAAAGGAAAGTAGTTGGTGAAATTGTGCAACCAGTTCCAATCGCATGACTAGGCAAAACAATATCACACTAAAATCTCATGAAGACAATTTAGAATATCTCCTCTATAAGAAATATATTTCATCACTACCATTATAATCTATAGATATATTGTTTTCTCTATCAAAAGCCCATTTGTGCAGAATATCTGAGCTTGTTAAACCTGGGACCAGCTCAGGATTTCTTTATCATCAATTAGAGCTACAATACTTGTCCAGTGATTTCAATTGTGATCACACCCCTGAGGGAACTGAGCTTCTTGGGTGGGGTGGAGATAGAGAACTTTGTATGAAGATTCTAGTATTGAGCAGTCTCTAGTGAGCCAAAGCAGCTGGATGAGCAGCATAAAGAAATTCATATGAACCTGGAAGCAGATTATGTGACAAGCCCTCACATCCAGAAGATTAGGCCAGCAAAC
>PVKS010045208.1:0-13914 GCA_004027875.1 Aplodontia rufa | reverse complement strand
TTGCAGCCTTCGAAGGTAAATGGATGGCTATGGAAGAGATCATGATGAGTAAAATCAGCTTAACCCAGAGATCTAAGGGTCGATTGTCTCCACTCATCTGTGGAGGTGGGGACTAGACCCTGGACAATGAGAAAGTTGGTCTAGTAGCATGAGTTAAATCCAGATAAGATGTAATTCTTTACAATCTAATACTTTTTTTAGAGTTATAGTGGGAAGGGGAAGGGAGGGATAAGGGAGGGTAATTGGGGGGGATACTCCTGGGGATAAATGCAATATCCAGAATATATACACATTTTATATTATTTTGTTAAAATCTTGTAAGGTTGCTCAAAAATAAAAAATTAAAAACAAAAAAGAAAAAAGAAAAAATAAATGGGGCTGGAGCAGTGGCTCAGCGGTTTTGGCACTTGCCTGGCAAGTGCCAGGACCCGAGTTCGAACCCCAGCACTACATACACAACTAAGTGTTGGAGCAACGAAGGCCATGTGAAAAACTAAATAAAATTGTTTCTCTCTTTAAAAAATGAATGAATGAATGAATAGACTGGGAATGTGGCTGAGTAGTAGAGCACTGCTGAGTTTAGTCCCCAGTTCCCCAAATAAGAGGACATGTTAGCAAGAATGGCCAGGGTGATAACATGAATGAGCCATGTTGTAAAGTGGATGTTATAAAAGCACAGAAAGACAAAGTTTGCCTTGCAGAGATAAGCAAGGTGAAGGCCTGTTGGGGCCATATCTGATGACCAGTGAGGATCCTGGCTCAGTTAACACACCGCTTCTGTATTTCTGTACTTCCTGGGCATCCTTCAACATCACTTGTTCATTCAGGCCATCTTTTTAAAGTGTGGGCACAGTGGGGCGTACTTGCAGTAAGCTTTTCCTTTGCTGTTTTCTACGTGTACTAGCTTTTGTATATTAGAACTATGAAATCAGCATATTTACTGATATCATTAGACAAACAAAAGCCCACCAAGATTAAGCTGTCTCGCAAGACAACTACAGGGTTGTACAAGGTTGTACATCCAGCACAATCTACCTCTAAAACATTCTCATCACCCCTGACCGGAAACCGTGTACCCACTTAATATAATAGTCGCTCCTGAAATAGATTTAGTTTTAATGCTAAACTTGAAAGAATCCCATAGACTCGATGTCTTAAGTGGTTATTAGATTCTTGCAATTAATCTCAGGAAATTACCCATCTTCTGAAGGGTCTACACGTGTGAAATGAAGAAGGGAAAGCATTCTCTGAGTCACCTTGTCCTCAACATAAATAGAAACTGCATTCGGATATGTCCAAGTGCTTTCTAAGCCGGCACAAACCTAAGGGATTCCTAGAGGAGGACATCAGAGCCCTGAGCATGTGTTCAGTCCCCTGAGGGCTCACCGAGCCTGCTTCCCTCCCACACATGTCACAGAACTCACCGTGGCCTCCAGCCCTGAGAGAATGCAGGAGAAAGGAAGTAAAAGAAGTGATGCATGGATGGTGCCAAAATGATAGCCTGAAAGAATATCAAGCTCAGCTTTTCTCAAACATTAACACTTGGAGCAAGCCCTTGGGAATGTGCGTGTGGCTAACCTTAAAGTTCATGCTGGGGTATTCTGGAAAGGTGAAAGTCACCATGACACTCATGTGTAGCAGCTTCGTTGTCTATGATAACAACGTACTTGCCCCTGCTTGGGAGGAAACAGACCAGGGCTCTCATGTAAACAATGCTGTCACTGTGCATGAGGGACCTCGAGGCTCCGGAGCCAACAGAGTTTTGTGTCCCATTAGTTGAAAGAAAAGCCATGGATGGAATGAGCCTTTTTGAGGTACCTGTAATTAGGGTAGCTGGACCCAGAAGGAGTGGTGCTGCCAGGCTTAGAGCCATGAGCATCACAGGTTATTCTCAGTGGAGCCAAGTCATCTTTCCTCTTTTTCTTTTTCTTTTCTTTTTTTTTCTTTTACAATAAAGAGAGAGGGACAGTGAGAGAGAAAGAGAGAATCAATTTTATTTAGTTTTTCACGTGGCCTTTGTTGCTCCAAGACTTAGTTCTGCACATGGTGCTGGGGTTTGAACTCACCTACTCACGTAACCCGGGCAAGCGCCGAAACTGCTGAGCCACCAGCCTTGCTACCCTTCATTTTAAATGAACATTGAGTTTATCATTCACCTTGTGTATAAATGGTAAATTCATTTTGCAATCATAGCCTAACAGCTCTAAAAATAAGCAAAATAAAACAGATTTTATATTTAGACATATTTAACAATATAATGAAAATATTCAAAACCACAAAGCATATGATTCTATTTATTTAGAATGGCAAGCATCCTTGCCAGAGGCTAAGGATGGAATGGGGGTGTGTATGGAGACTATTAGTGTGGTTGAAGTTTCTTTTGGTGTGATAGGAATACTCTGGAATTAGATGGTAGTTGTAGGTACACAATATGGTGAATATCCTAAAAAGTAATGCACTCTTCCCTTGTCAAAGGTCAGTTTTACAGTGCATGAATTTTATCTCAATTTAAAAAAAAATCTCAATAGAATCCACAAGAAAATTCTTTTAAACTTAAAATGGGTCTTTCTGCATTACGTGTCTCTAGTACTCAAAGGCTGACAACCTTTGTAAAGGATCCAGATGGTGAACATTTTGGCTTTGAGAAACGTAATAGTTCCTGATGTGACCTCTTAACTCTGTTCCTGCAGTGCAAAAGCAGCTATTTCATTGCTCAGTTGCTCCCTCCTATGAGCCTGCTGAGAGGAACCCGGCTGGGTTTCAGCTCACTGTCCTTCAGCTGGGCACAGTATCCACGCGGTCCCACCATACCCAGCAGTCAGGAGGCCTTTCTCTTCGGCCCAATTTTTTTCCCATGTCTCCCTAAGGCAGGAACCAAGATGCATGAAACCCCTGAGCTCTGAGTCAGAGACATGCGTGTCAGCTTGCAGGACTCGCCTGGCCACCTGCCTTCAGGTCTGTCTGGATTTCTCTGAGTCAGCCTGTCTCCTGGTTCCCATGAACATATACCAGGCCCACGTTAGGAATCCGTCTTTAGATAGAAAATCTCCAAGCTGCTGTGCCGTTTCATCAGTGGGCTCCTCTCCACTCTGTGTTCACCATATATGCCCACCAAGTTCTGTCCTGTTTCCCCTCCTACTAACCAAACCCTGGGCTGCATCTTACCTCTCGCCCTCGAATACCTCCAGAATCGGCTGAGGAGGTTGAGTCTTATGGTACATGACGTTAAGGATGCTCCCTCTCCTACAGCTCTCCCAGACTGGCACATCCAAATCTTTGTGTGGCATCCAGTGCTGTAGAACCCTGGATGGAGGTGAGATTCACCTGTGAAAAGAGGTGAACAGGAAAGTCAAACAGCTATCTACTTTACTTGGAAGCCTACAGGAAAGCATCCTTTAGCACTCTGATTTTGAGTTCTGGGGAAGCTGATTCAGAGATGAGGCAATAGAAGACAGGATTGTGCAACCTTTGGTTCAGTCAGGGTCAACAGACTATGGCCCACAGCGCAAATTTTACCCACTGCCTCTCTTTGTAAATATAGTTTTATTGGCACAAAACCCCACCCACTTGCTCACGGATTGCCTGTGACCTTTTCCTCCCCCTAATGGCAGGGTAGAGTCCTTGGCACAGATAAGGCTCCCAGAGCCAGAAGTATTTGCTATCTGGCCATGTGCCTCTACAGAGAAGATTTGGTAGCCATGTGGCATGTAGTCCAGGGATGGAAGGGATGGCCCTGAACTGGTGTGCTTCTAGCACAGGGAGTGTGGAGCTGGGTGGAAGATTACTTGGATATTTTCAAAGAGGCTTCTTTGTAGTCTTTTCTGACACTTGCAACATGATATACACTTCTCTCTTGTTTTCCTTTTGCTGGCCTCTGGTGTGGTGGTTTGATTTTGGGAAGTTGGTTTCATCTGCCCACGTAGAGGAGGCTTTGGCTGGTTTACAGTGTGAGAATCCACAGTGCTGTTAGTGCTGGTTGCTTTGACAGAGTTCTTCTGGAATGTAAAGGTGCTACATGGTAACTTTGTTTCTTTTTGATATGTGGAATTTTTCAGTGGCACACTTTTGTGTCAGTTAGAAGCAGTTTTTTTTCCTGTGGTTTATCACAATGATTTATAATTTAAAAGTCCATTTGTTTATTTTTAATTTTTTTCTTGAGATGGGGTGTTGCTAACTTGCCCAGGCTGGCCTCAAACTTGGAATCTGCATCCATCTCCCAAATAGCTGGGATTACAGATGTCTGCCACTGTGCCTGGCTAAAAATCTCAATAGTATTAATACTGCACAGTCTGTGTAAAGATTTAAGCATTTTGTAAGCCCTCACTCTAAGAAACATGGACGTGGGAATCCCAATTATAAACATGAATGTTGTAAAGGTGCCGCCTTTTTAGAAACAGTTCTTGGAAGGTCTCCTTTTTTTCACGTTTTTTAAATTGATGCATTAAAATTGTACATAGTGATAGGATTTGTTGTTACATATTTATGCATGCACACAATATAGCAATATAATTTGGCCAATATCTCACCCAGCACTCCCCTCTCCCTCCTCCCATCTCATGGTCCCTTTTTTTCTGCTGATAAGCTTAAAAATATACTTTTTAGGGGGAAGGTCTCCTTTAAGAATGCATTCCTAGTCCGGTGTGGTGGTGCTTGCATGTAATCCCAGCTACTCAAGAGGCTACTGAAGAGGGTCACATGTTCTAGGCCAGCCTGGGCAACTTTGCTTCTCAAAACAGAGAAGGATATGTACGGGTGGGGGAGAAGCAACAATGTAGCTTACTCTTTACTCACCTGAGAGTAATAATACTTATGCAATCATTTAATTCTGGAAAATACACATACATACATACACACATTTATATCTGTTATGGGGGAAATATAGAAGAATCAAGAGCCTGGGGTGTAGGTAAGATGAGGGTGATTCTGGATTAGGATCAGGGGCATATCATATTGTTTCTACATATGCATTAATGATTGTACAACAAAACAACTCCTCAATAAAATTAAATAAATAAAGGGTTGAAGGTATAGCGCAGTGCTAGAACACCCCTGGGTTCAGTCCCCAGTACTGCACCTTCCAAAATCATTCTTACATAGCCAGCACTCAGAGCTTGGTGTCTAATACCTTTCCCCCATAGAAAGGACCCAGGCTGCCTCTTAGGGCTGGGACAGGGAATAGAGAGGTTGAGCCACCCTGCCGCAGCCTGTGGTGCCAGAAAGGAAGGACGTGCCCAGATACATATGTAGATAAACCCAATCGTCACAACAAGGGCATGTCAAAGGGACACATAAGCAAACAGTGACCAAAAACTGGAACAATCTAAGCAACAAAATAAAGTAGTAATGAGTATGGCCTAGTGTATAAACTGAATCCATGAACCATTATGTAATATATACAGAAGTGGTTGAATAAAATGGAGAACAGACAAATCTGCCACACTGAGAAATGTCACATAATTTCTGTCGATACTCCACCCTTGAGAAGGTGGAATATTGCCTCCTACACCTTCACAGGTAGCAACCCCCTTCTAAAGAACACACTGTGGAAAGGAGGGGTGGAAAGAGGAAGTTACAGTGGAGAAGCCTGACCTTTACTAACTCCATCAGGTAATCAAGGTCAACAGAGATAAGAGCTGCTGACAGTTTGTACCCTTGATATCATATATGACAGTGGGACTTGACCTCCATTGTCTTTTCCCCCCAAATCCAAAGCCCCATAAAAAGAAAAACGGTTGCACGATGCCTAAACAGTCATCCTCAGAACTGTCAAGGGCATCTAAAATAAGAAATGGTTGAGAAATCTGTCTTCTTCAGTTCAGGTTGCTACAAAGAATAGATTGGTGGCTTATAAACCAGACATTTATTTCTCAGTTTTGGCAGCTAAGAAGTCAAAAATCAAGGGCTGTCCAGTGAGAGCTCACTTTCTGGTTCATAGATGGACATCTTCCCCTGGTGGAAGGGGCAAGGGAGCTCTTTTTAAGAGGGACAGTGAGAGAGACAGAGAAAAACAATTTTTATTTAGTTTTTCATGTGTCCTTCATTGCTTCAACACTTTGTTGTGTTACATGGGTGTTGGGGTTCAAACTCGTGTCCTTGTGCATGCCAGGCAATTGTTGTGACTGCCGAGCCACCAAGCCACCGCTCCAGCCCGCAAGGGAGATTTTGAGGGCTCTTTTTTAGAGGGCACTAATCACACTTGTGAGGACTCTATTATTCTGACCCTGCAAAGGCACCACCACACCAGACTAGGAATGCATTCTTAATTAAAGGAGACCTTCCCCCTAAAAAGTATATTTTTAAGCTTATCAGCAGAAGAAAAGGGACCATGAGATGGGAGGAGGACAGGGGAGTGCTGGGTGAGATATTGACCAAATTTATATTGCTATATAAAACATTTGCTTGAGGGCTAGTGTTTTAACACATGGATTGGGGGTGGGGTGGGGATATGAACTTTCAGTTTGCAGCACTAAGTAAAAGGAGCCTCAGGAAACATGATAACTAAATGCAAGGTAGTACCTTGGATTAGATACTAGGACAGGAAAAAGAACATTAAGTAGAAAGAAAATCTGGGCTTTAATTAATATGAATGCACCCATATTGGCTCATTAATTGTGATAAACTGTTAGTCAGTTGTCCTTCATTATACCAAAATACCTGAAATAATTAACTTATAAAGAAACAAGGTTTGTTTTGAATTACAGTTGGGAGAGGTTCTGGTCTGTGATCTGATGACCTCATTGCTTTTGGACCTGTGGTGAATCAGCACAGCATGGTGGTGGTGATAATGTATGGCAGAACTGCCTGCCTCCATGGCCAGTAGGCAAAAGAGAGAGAGGAAGGGGCTGGGTCCCCTATTCCCCTTCAAGGTCCCGCCCCCAATGCCCTAACTTCCTCCCACTATGTCCCACCTCTTAAAGGTTCCTGCCCCTCACTATAGTGCCACCCTTAGGACCATCTCTTCAGCATATGAGCCTATGTGGACATTTAGTATCCGAACAATAGCACAGCATACCATACTAATATCAGATTTAGTGATATGGAAACTCTGCTATTGTCACAACGTGTGTGGGGTTTTTTTTTTTTTAATCTTCAACCGTTTGAAAATGAACTGTTTAAAATCATAATTCTCATAACACATTGTGAGTTAGTTCCTCAGTACAGGTGGCTCTTGATTTAAGATGGTCCTTCTTAGGGCTTTTTAACTTTACAATGTTGCAAAAGCCATACTTGGTTGGTAGAAAACCTGCTTCCATTTGTGAATTTTTATTTTTTCCCATGTTTGGGGTACGCCCTGTGATCTGTTGAGATTGGGCAACTGGCCAGAGCTCCCCATCAGTCCCTCTTGTCTTGAGGAACAGCAGCTGATGTCTACAGCGTGCTGTGTTGCTAATCTGGGATGCTTGGGAGATAAAGTGTACCCAGTGGCATTTTTTATTTAATGATATTTTCAATTTACGGTGAGTTTATTGGTTTATAATCCCATTCTAAGTTGAAAAGCATCTGTACTAGTGATTTTACTTTTTGGGAAGCAAATATAACAGAATAATTGGTCACTGTGTACTTTCTGGATTCCTGTTACGTGTGTGAACTCACATTGCACATGAAACATTTGTTGGGGATATGAAGACAGCCTAGGAAATCTCTGCTGGTGGCAGGAACATGTACTTGGTAAAGTAATTTGTGGAGCTGAAAACTACTGGAAAGACTATAGGCTTTAAAGTTGAAGACTCCGTGGGGCTGGAATGGTGGCTCAGCAGTTATGGCGCTTGCCTTGCATGCACGTGTACACAGGCTCAAACCCCAGCACCACATACACAATGAAGTGTCTGAGCAATGAAAGTCTATGAAAAACTAAATAAAATTGATTCTGTCTGTCTCTCTCTTTCTCTCTCTCTCTCTCCCTCCCTCCCTCCCTCCCTCTTAAAAAAAAAAAAATTGAAGACTCCAAAAGAGGTTGAAATCCTCACTGTGCTCAGACCGCCACTCTTGCTAAGCTCCTGTCCCTGGAAGGTGTGGAAGTCCATAGCAGCCTTTCTTGCAGACTACTTTAAATGCTTAGTGGTTGTAACATTAACAACAGATCAGTGCAGTGCCTAAGATGCAGTCCATGTGGAGAAAAAAATTAAAAGAGTTAGTCTTACTAAAATAGCAGTAAATCAGTAGAAGACTGCAGGTAGATGAAAGCAGGCTGGAAAGAGAAAGTCCATCCCGATGGCTGAGCCCAGGAGTTGGAGGGTGGAGGCTCTCTGGGTGGGAAGGGGCTCTTAGAAGCAGCAGTATGGGGGCTGGAGCGGTGGCTCAGCGGTCTCGGCGCTTGCCTGGCAGGCACGAGGACCTGGGTTCAAACCCCAGCACTACGTACACAACTAAGTGTTAGAGCAACGAAGGCCATGTGAAAAACTAAAGTTGTTTCTCTCTTTCTCTGTCTCTCTTACTGTCCCTCTCTCTTTAAAAAAAAAAAAAAAAAAAAGAGGAAGAAGAAGCAGCAATACGGCAGCTACTTCCTGTATGGGCCCTGTGCCCTGAGGTGTTGCGCTGTGCTCAGAGTGGAAGTGGGGTTGCAGGGACTTCAAATACAAATCATTTTGAAGCACTGAATTGGGTGGGTTGAGCTCAGCCTGACTGCTTTGTCATCTTCCCTCAAGTGCCTAGCCCACAGTCAAACTTCCGCAATACTTGGCTGTGTGATGGATTACATTCCTAATGAGTGTGTAATCAACACAAGAATATCCATAGATGTGAAGTAGTCTCCTGAGCATTGTCTTTAACTTCATTATGGTTGTGGCGGTGAACCGTGTATTGCACTTGTTGTGTGATTATCAAGAGTGCTTAAGTAGGTAAAGTTACCTGCAAGATATCAGTAGTACTGTAGACTGTTTTTTAAATTATTGGTACATTATAATTGTATGTGATAATGAGATTCATTGTTACAAACTTGTACATGCACATAACGTAATTTGGTCAGTTTGCAGTAGGTAAGGAGAGTAGTACCTCCCTTTTTAAAATTTAAAAAGGGGAGACCCCTCACATCTTTGGGGGTTTAAAAGGAAAAGCCTTGGAGGTTTAAACATTGAAGCATTGGGAACATTCCCCCCGCGGGGGAACATTCCCCCTGCGGCCAGAAGTTGCTCAGTGGTGGAGGTGCGAGTTGCCCGAGCCTGCATGAACTTGTCCATCATAAAGCAGCAGGCTGACACTGCAGCTGTTGCCAGCATGGCTTTGTGGTTCCTCGGTGCTGTCAGCGGTGAGATGCAAGGGCTGCGGTGGCAGAGGCGGTCTGTGGGTCCCTGAAGCAGGCAGGTCGCTGTCTTCCCAGACTATGTGAGCTCCGATCCACTGCAGCAAGCACCAAGGGCAGGTAAGGGACTCTGGTACATCTCATCCTAGAGGGGGCTGGTTTAAAAATGCTTGTGGTATTTTGTTAGGGGGTTGTAGTTCCCTGTGGCTCTTTTGTTCTGCCTCCGTGAAGGGCAGGTTGCCTGTCAGCTTACAATGGCGTGGGGAAGATCTGGCAAGATCTGCAAACATTCTCATTGTTTTTTGTTCCCATCAAAGATGAAAAATAATGCAAATCAGGGTACAGATTCTAGCTGGAGTTCTGCAAGCAGGCACGTGTGTGTGTGTGTGTGTGTGTGTGTAGACATGCTTGCTGTGCTGCATGATAGCATGTGGATGCATGCAGTTCTTTTGCGGCTTTGGTTTTCACAGTTGGCTAAACACACACTGGACTGGAAGCCACAGCACCGTTGTCCCTACTGGTGGGGCCAGAGCCCTTGGTATGTGGGAGCAGTGCTCTGTATAAGTTCTGCAGATGAGCGACCCCAGGGGGCTGGCTCAAAGGTGCCAGCAACCCATGAAAACCTGTTCTGCCTTGCCATTTCTTTTTCAATAGCAGTGAGAAAGAAGCATTCTCACTCCCCAGCCATTGACTGTGGACATTGAAAGAAAATGGTGAGTCAGCCACTTCCAAATGAGAAGGAGGGGGGAAAGCAGCAAAACCAAGTGTGCATGTTTGGTCTTGAGAAATGCTCTGTGGATACACCCACAAGGTGCCTGCTAATTGCAGTGAAAAATGTGCATGGAGCAAATGGGATTACTGTTAATTCTTACACTGTCCAGTTCTTGCCTTTTGCTCTTGGGTGCAATTGCGACCATGTAGAGGCATGCCATTTCTTTAAGGATTTTACATGCATGTGCTGAAGAGGGTTTTTTGGGTTTATTTTGCCTTTTATTTTGTGACAAAATAGCACGTTATTTTTGGCTGCATTGCTAGATGGTGGAATTGCCTTTACTGCAAAAATGGGAGCTTTTGTGTGTGGAAGGGGATGCCATTTTTGCAGGGAAATTGCTGCATAGATATGCATGTATACACACATGCGCACACTCTATCTGGGTCTCCGTCTACTCATGCACAGCAGTAGGTGTCATTTGGAAATGCGTGTTTAGTGACTGAGTGGGGAGGTAAAAAAGGAAAAGGAACTTTAAGAAAGGTTTTCAGAAACCTTATGTAGCAATATTTATAAATAGCCTGCCTATAGGCCGTCTTAACATTGATGAACGAATGAAGGAATAATATTTTAACATGTTCATTAAAAAAAACAAAGATTTGGCACAGATTTGATGAATATTTGGCATATTTTCCTTGCAAACAGAACCTTTGAAGGCATATTCTACAAATATTTTAGATGATGTTCTTCCAGAAAAGTATTGTATTGGTGGGAGAAAAAGGGACATGTCTATATTGTTATCTGTAGCGGTAAAAAAAATGGATGCTTTCTGCTTCTGTCTTTGTGACACACACACTCAAACATACATACATTAAGGAAAAACTTTGCAAGGAAATTCTCATTCATAGAGAATGTTTCCTGTATAAAAACATTCTTTTTTAGAGTACTAGAAATAGTCGTACATGTGTCTTAACCATTAGTTGGCAGACGGCTCCTGTTGCCTGCCCAGCTTTAGTGACAAAATGACTCTAGTAAATGATTGTTAATTGCTGCTTATTTTGCATGAACTGGCTACTCTCCCAAAATCTGCTTTGAATTTTGGACTTTGGGAACAGTAACATTTTATGTGACCTTCGGAAATGTGTTTGTATGACTCTGTCTTTTTTTTTTTTAAGAGAGGGGACAATGAGAAGGAGAGAGTCAATTTTTTATTTAGATTTTTTTCATGGGGCTTTCATTGCTCTGACACTGGGTTGTGTACATGGTGCTGGGGTTCGAACATGAACCTTTCTCCATGCCAGGCAAGCGCCCTAACTGCCAATCCACTGCTCCAGCCCCTATTTGTATTACTGTTGACTACCTTTAATTTATGCATGCACATATACACAAATATAAAAACATATGGTACACCAGGAGAAACCGTCACTAACAAGCTGGAGTTCATCTACCCTTCTCCTGCCCTTGGACACTGGGGTTTTCTTGCTGGATTTTTCCTAGAGCAGCTTAGCAGCCAGGTCATTTCTAGAATTGTAGACATTCCTGTGTATCTGAAGAGATCCAAGAGTTGCTTAATTATTCACCTGCAAATATTTGCAGAGCCCTTTAAAAAAAAAATTCTTGAAAGTTTACACTACCTTCCATATGTGTATCTTGGGTCTCCGAATGTGAGTTCCATGTTCAGTTTACAGTGAAGTAACCTGGAGGGTTACTTCTGGGGACTGGATTCTCCCAGATAGCTAATGGAGAGCTTTGTGTGCGAGGTGGCTCATTTTCAACCAGGTGGGTTCCTGCTAACTTGTGAGAAAAGGTCTTCAGGACAATCACAACTTAAATAAAAACAGATGTAAGATGCCAAAGCAATTCTTTTATTAACTTCTCATCCCTTTCCCAGTGTGCTGACATTGTAGCGAGAGGGAATTTCAGTTTGGGGATGGAGGATACAGAGACCACCAGTGGACTGATAGATTTGGGGTAGATTCATGGTTATGTTGCTTTGCTCATTGGCTATCATCATTCATGTGTGATATCATTGATACCTGTGTGTAAGTAAAATTAGCATATGTGTAGATGTGTGTATATGTATACATACATATATGTACTACAGGTAGACATTTTCTATAGTAATTAAATAAATGAAGTAAATTTTCATGTGTAGGAAGTAACTGAATTCTGCTGGGTAAACAATTGATTTCCAAATAAGGTTTGGCTCAGTAACAATCTGAGATGTGAGATTTTCAGAATTCAGGGTCACATGTAGTTGTGATAGATGGAAGACAGATGAAGCAGATGATTTTCTCTGAATTTATGGAGGTCGTGTGCTATTCTGAGTAGATTTTAATATCTTTTACCAACAAGCTTCCAAGAATTCAAATTTGCCCCTTATTTTGCAGGCAACTCAATGTATGTTTGTGAAGAGCCAAGGTTTGTACTCATCTGAGCACACAGCTTCCTAGGCTGTGGTAGAGTTTTTAATAATATTTCCTTTATAAAAATCTGTTTTGCCAATTAAAACCTTTTTATTAAGAATATCTAGAAGTTCTGGAGGGCAGAAAGAGGATATTAAAAAGCACCCTCAAACCCATCACCCAGAGACTCCACTATGGAACATGGAAGGGTATATGCTTTGAAGTTCTTCAGTGCTAATATATTTTTACACATATGCGTAGTTTGCTTCACATATTATATGCAAACTGCCTTAAAAAGTTTGGATATGTATGATATATTTCATTTTTGAGGGGGGTGATAGAGATTGAACCTAGGGGCACTTAGCCACTAAACTACATCTCCAGTCTTTATTTTATTCTTAAATTTTGAAACAGGGCCTCACTAAGTTGCTGAGGGTGGCTTTGAACTTGCAATCCTGTTGCCTCCCAAGCCTTTTTGAAAAATGTTTTTTGAAACAGGGTCTGCTTAAGTTACAGAAGCTGGCATTGAACGTGCTATTCTCCTGCCTCAGTCTCCCTAATGGCTCGGATTTCAGGCATGCACCACCATGCCTCGCTTGATGCGTGGCATTTTTAAATATGACCACCCAGTATTGATACTGTGGGCAATTTAAGACTGTTTCCATCCTTTCACGATTATAAACAACACTGCTGTGAACTTCTTGTAGTGAAATATTTGTACTCTTCCTTACTGATTTCATTAGGATAAAACTCTAGACATGGAGTTGCTAGGCAGGCATTTAGGAGATGGTGCCTGATTGCTGTCTATAAAGTGTACTTGTTGTTTAGGCTTCAGTCACCACAACCTGAGAAGTTCTGCTTCTCCCACAACTTTGTCAATATTAAACATCTTAAAAATCCTGTGGCTTGTTAGGCAAAAACATTCTTTTTTTAATTTTGAGACAGGGTCTTACTAAGTTACTCAGGGCCTTGCTAAGGTGCTGAGGCTAGCTTTGAACTTGTGATCCTCCTGCCTTAGACTCCTGAGTCGATGGGATTACAGTATGTGCCACCACGCCTGGCTCATTATTTCCTTTTTTTTTTTTTTTTTTTTTAAGAGAGTGGGAGAAGCAATTTTTTTTTTTTTAATTTAGCTTTTCATGTGACTTTCATTCCTCTGACACTTTGGTATGTATGTGGTGCTGGGGTTTGAACTCGAGTACTCACACATGCAAGGCAAGCGCAGTAACTGCCACGTCACCGCTCCAGCCCCTCATTATTTCATTTTTAATGCATAAATCCTCATCAACTAGGAAAGTCAAATTTTTAACGATGTATTAGCAATCTGGGTTTTATTTTTGTGCATGGCTGTTTACACTCATACTCATTTTGCTATTGAAAGTGAGCCTTCCTTGATCATTGTCATTTAGACAACAAGTATATCCATTCAGTGTATTGTGTGCTTTGCAAGCATTTATGATTGGCTAAGACTACACATTATTAGTGTGTGTGTGTGTGTGTGTATGTGTGTTTACATGCAGTTGTGTTGAATTTTCCTGTCATGGCCTTTGCATCTGGTGGCT
>PVKS010045207.1:0-13916 GCA_004027875.1 Aplodontia rufa | reverse complement strand
TTTGTATCTGAATAGATTTTTCTGTTGTAGAATTGTTTGTATCTGAATAGATTTTTCTGTTGTAGAATTGTTTGTATCTGAATAGATTTTTCTGTTGTAGAATTGTTTGTATCTGAATAGATTTTTCTGTTGTAGAATTGTTTGTATCTGAATAGATTTTTCTGTTGTAGAATTGTTTGTATCTGAATAGATTTTTCTGCTGATAAAGTGTGTTTCTAAAACTATATATAGGTTCCTTTTTAAGTAGATATTTAAAATTAAAAAAGAAAATATTGAGTGTAATAAAAATGTTTATAATGATTTTCTGATCTTATTTATCATATCAAGCAAATACTCAAGATGTAGGTAGAATATCTAATCAAATTAATAATATTTTATATAAATTAACTTACTGACAAAACCAAATTAAATTGTCTGTTATCTCAATGCCTTCTTGACTCTTTTCTCTCTTATGCTTTCTCATTTTATTCTCTATTACTATTATTATTACTTTATTTTTACATATGTTATAGTCTCTTCTTATTCCTTTAAATGTTGCTAAATTGGAAGGGAACCTGTTTAATTGCTGATATTCTGTTTCGAAGTTTTTCAAGGATAAATCAGAGTATCCACTGCACAACTACTGCAGTAGCTGCTGCCTCCAATTCACTAAAACACAAATGACTTCTCTCTTTGTGAATTTGGATCAAGTGTCGGTCCCGTGGCTCTGATGTCTAGTAGAAAGGTTTGTCCAAATGCAACATATTTAAAATGAAAAAGAATGAACAGGAACCAAATAGATGAGGCCTGTAACAGTCATTAATGAATATATTTGGATTAAACTTTGAGATGGATAGGAAGCTAAAAAAAGACCTACTAAAAGTTGGTGAATATCCTTGTTGCTACTTGTAACAATTAAGGAAAACATCAAAATGGAAAATATGTGTTCTATCTTCTAAATATTTAAGCCTCTTAATTAAATCAGAAGCAGAAATTTTAAAGCATTTTCTTATAGAATTTTGGAAAATTTAAAGAAATATCATATTAGCTGCAGTGTCCCCCATAGTGAAGCATCTTCAATGAGTTGAAAACACAATGTCACATGCTTGTCCACCCAGACTGTGTGTCTCATTTTTCAGGTGTACACCATCGAAAGCTGAAATCCAATAAGGTTAAGAAGATAGCTTTTCAAATATTCTCAGGAGCTGCTAGAAAACAGACTACTTTAAATTGGCTTAAAAAAAGACACTCTAAACATAAAATGAAGGTTGCAGAAGGTTACAGAAATTCAAGAGCAGAGGAAATTAAATTACAGCCCAGCTGAAACTTATACTAGATCTCTTTATCAATAGAAGGTTACTCATTTTGTTTGTAATCTCAAATGTTTAAAACTGAATAGGCAGAAAACAAGATGGCTAGAGGAATAAGATTTTTCTATTTTGGTTTCTCTTGAGTGTACTTTGGATACTCAATTAACACAGAAAAAGAGGAAGGGAAAACATTCTCCAACCTAATTAAGAACAACAGGAGCTGCCCTTTCACCCTTTTTTCACAATATTGCATGTATATATCAAAGCACCGTTTTTTTGTTGTTGTTCTTACAGAATTTGTACATGACAGGAGAACAAACCTAGATTCTTTTTCTCTTTTTCACTGCAATCAATTTCTATATATTTAATATGAACTAAAGATTAAAAATTGAGAAGTTGATATCAATATATGCTTCATTTTCAGGCATTTTGTAATAGGAAAATTGTTGGGCTTCGTGATAAGCATAGCAACTTATAGACTGCTAACGGTAAAACTTTGAAGTCCATGAAGTTCTGTTTTCTCTGATCTGCCTACCAAGATCTCACAGTTCAGCCTTAGTTTTTGTTGCTGTGACTAAAATGTCCAACAAGAGCAACTTAGAGGAGGGACAATTTATTTCGGGATCATGATTTCGGAGGACTCAGTTCATAGACAGTGGATTACGTTGCTCGGGACCCAGACTAGTTAGCAAATCATGGGGAAAGGGTGAGGCGCAGGGAAGCTGCTCTGCTCATAGCAGCAAGAAAGCATATAGAAATGGAGTTTGCATTCAATCTAGGACTGATTATGTCACAACACATGTAATCTAATCATTTCACCTCTAAATATTCCTGCATTAAGAGGAGCTTTTGGGGGACAACTTATATCCAAACCTTAACAGTCACACATGTTAAGTAAAGCCATATGGATATTTCAGGCCAAAAGACAAACCCACTTTATCACCCCACCCTATAACTTTAATTTTTTTTTCAGCAGTTTAAGCAAACTGAAAGTTCCTTTGATGGTAAAGTAAAAGAAATTGATCCCTGTCAAAATTAAGATAATTGTGAAGTTTTACAATCAGTACATGTAAAATGTTAAGATTATCAAACTATATTATTGGTTTTAAATAGTAAAGCAGGATTAGAAAAAATGTACTAGAGTACATCATATAGACTTTTAATAATATATATACACATGTATGTCTAAATATTGAATATATTTATATATCAGATATCATTTCAAAAACTATCCGTTAACCTTGTACTGCATGAAAGCCCTATCAACCTTCCAAAACATGACAAGCACTGGAATTCATATTTTATTGAATATATTCAATATTTCTAAATAAATAGGCAACACATGCTTCACATCTTTCTAAACATTAATAGTTCCATGTACTTGGTACAATATTTAAGTGACTTTCATAACCTAATTTAACTGATTTTTCACTTTGCACTTCTTGGTGATAGCATATTGATTGTATATACACAATAAATCAACTACAACTGTACATATTCTAAAAGCTGTACAACTCATAAGAGAGTATATGACTAATGATTCAGCTTGAACCAGAATAAATTATAGTAGAAATTGTTTAGGTAATTCTAGGGACAGAAAATACCTTGTTAAGGGGACATTAAAATAAAGGACATTACTCAAAACTTGTATTGTTTTCCTAGACCAACCCTAGCATTTCAGAAAGGCATTTTTATCTAAATAGATGTACTTTATTCAGCATTGAAGGTTGTTTTCCTTTTCTTAAATACTGTCAAAATTTTATTTAATGGACCAGCTTGAAATAATGTGCTAATATAAGTATCTGCATTAATGATATTAATGTTCATGCTTCATGTGAAGGAACAATATTGGTGTAGCCAGTTCATCCATGCAAAACAAGAGACTCCCATCTAATAATAACAACTTCCCACCACAATTGGATTGGGCTCAGTGACCTGTAGGTAATAAATGAATAACAAACAAACTGAAAAACAGATAAATAAATCAACTGCCAATAGTACTCTTTCAAGTCTTCTGATTCCCTGGGATTGATATGTTTAATTAAGGAAAATAAATTATGTTGTGTTAAATCTCTAATGATGCTGTGAATCAAGTCATATTTCTGTGATTTGTCTTGCAATATTTGTGTACTAATTATATCATTTAATTCTGAAAGAGCAGGTGATATAAAGGAAATAGAAACAAGATGTCTTTCATTTGTCATGGGTTGTGCTTTGAAATCATGAGGAGCAATTAGCCATTTATTTGAATCAAAACAGGAAGATGAAAATTATCATGACAAATAAAATTTTCATTTTTCTGAGGCGCAATTGTAGGTGTAGGCTTCCATTTTGCAGTGAACCTCAAAGGTTTGATCGTTTTATTGAACACCATTCATTCTTTAATGAACAGACTGTGATTGGATTAGATTCTGAGTTCCACCTGCTTTAACATATAAACAAACAGAATACAACAGGTAAAAGTAACAAGAAAAAGGGTAAAACCATAAATAATAAGGTATATATTGGCTCTGTAACTAAAAATGTATACAATTTCAGGTAGAGCTTGATATAGTACCCCAAACTATGTCCTAAAGGAGTCTTTTCCTATCCATCACTGTAAGATATGATTATAAGTGCTTTATGAAGTCACAATCTGTACATGGCACATATAGTTACTTAGACTTTACAATTATTTGCCAACATTTAAATTATTGTTCAAGCCCAATATTTTATCTGAGAGTATAACAATAATAATTATCTCATATTATTGTGAAAAATAAATAAATTATAACAATATAAAATCCTCAATTATGTGTTTGATTTATAAGTCCTATAGAAAAGTAAAATATAATTCTCAATTGTTATCAAGGTTAGAAAATGATTCTAATGCTTTGAAACTTAATGTCTTGGTAAAATACTTTCCATTGAATAAGATTGCGATTTTCTTCTCATGTCCCTCAGGAATTCCAAAACTTAATCTTCATTACTCCCAAGGAAGACCTCTTAACCATCCAAAAATGCATTCCTATAAGTATGAGAATTTGAATCACAAATTTAATATCAGAGTGAACCCTAGAGTTGGAAGTAGGGTCTATAGAAGCTGAGCCAAAATATTTCTACTTCAAATTTCAAATATGTTATATACATCCCTTAGTATATTCTGATATATTCAGGTTTCCTAAATATTTCCCATATCTTTTGGTGAATGCAATCTTATGTTCTACTAGCCAGTCTAACCTTGGTCAGCCTATTAGTTAGTAATGTATCATGTGAATGTTTATTTGTGTATTCATATTCACAGTCATAATGCATGCACTTTAGAAGGGAAGATAGATTGATTTTGTTTGAGGTTTTTATATAGTAGATGAAAAATGGAACAAGCTTTGGTTAGAATAGAATTTGGAAAATTTGAAATGGAGAATATGATACAGCATAATATTTTGCAACAGCAAATAAACAACCAAAGTTCATAGGAAGATGATGGGAACATAAACAAGATGGCAAGAATAGTGTGCTTTCAAAGAAGTGGAAAACAAAGTTGAAGGAAGGATGGTCACTGTCTAGGGATCAATCTTCGTCCCAGGTTCAGGGGTAGGGGGCTGTAATAAGTCCTTGAGTCTTCCCTAATGTGATGGAGTCAGACTTTTTCAAGAATCAGTCTGGCTGAAGTAGAAGAGACTGCTGAATATAAAGGAGCCAGTACCAATTGATATATTAATTCAGAGTGGAGAGCATAGAGCAATGAACAGAAGCAGCGGCATCGAATAAGAAAAAACAACAATAGAGCATAGGCCTTCACCAAAAAATTAATTTCGAAGATGAAGGGAGTATATCTGGACTGATATTCTGCTGGGCGTATAGTTTTAGATGTGACAACTCATTTCAGTACTCATAAAAACAGAGACCAGTAGAAAAGTATTAAGGAATAAATGTTCATTATAAATGTAGGGCTTATTATCTTGAAATTGAGGATTAAAAGTGGAGAAACCCAGCAATTGCTGGACATAGAGTAGTGCAGTCCATGAGGGAGGACCCATCTGGAGCATCTCAGTTAGAGTCATCTCCATCTTCACACATTTCAAAGCAAAATCAGAATATTATCCTAGAATTCTGAATCTCAAACCCATTGAATAAACTAATTGAACACATCTCTACTTTTTAGGTTTCCTTTCAAGGAGCACTACAAATTATCTGCTATCAGAATTAAAATGTCTTTCCACAGAGTGATTTCATTGATTGGAATCCACATCATTAAATATACATAACTGTGTGGCCCTTATTTGTGATTAGCATTGGTGGTTTTTAAAAATCAGTGGTATATAGAGTTTGGGCTATTCAAAAGTCTGTCTATTGTATATTTTTTCTTAACTGTCACAAAACAAAATAATACATGTTTTGTGGAATCAGTGAGTTTACTTGACTGAAATTGGAGAGGAACCAAGTCATAATCCATGTAAAGCCTTCTACTTTCCTAAGAGGCAAAAGGCTCTTCTTACCCTACACCAAATGCATAACAAAGTTGTTCAGTGGCTTTGACTGTGGACCATTGGCTTTGACTGTGGACCATTTCCTTTCCTTTTTTTTTTTTTTTTTTTTACTTTTAAGACAACATTTAGAGATGCCAGATTGCTCTAACCACAAGTGTCAAGCATTCATTAACTTAATGGAAATAGGTAACAGATTATGTATGTAATAGTCACTCAGGGAGAAAATATACATTTACAGCCCATAACACTTATGTAGATAGATTGTAGACATAATAATCTTCCACAGGAGGGAGAGAGATAAACAATTACTTTAATGGAAATCAAAAGAATGTGATTAAAATATTAAATACTATCTAAAAACAGATATTTGTGGTGGGAATGACATGGACCATATCTTTGGGCAACTGGGGTAGGAAAGATAGTAGACGTAACAAATTGCCCCATTTGAAGAACCTTCGTAGATTTTCATTTTAATTTTTGAAGACATCTTGACTTTGTATTTTTCTTGTATGGTGAATTCCTAAAATCACTTCCAAAAGTGAGCAATCTAAATCTCTGTGAATAAGGTGCAATATCACTACCATGACATTCACAGTGAACTCTAAAATGAGAGAGATTATCCCCTTGGGCCTTATCTGCTTATGTGAGCCCTTTAAATCAGAAAACCACTTCTTCTAATGAAAGGAAAATACATGAAGATTTAAATTATAGAAAGGAAAGGAAGGACTGGGGATACAGTTGGGTCATGTAAATAATGCAATGGCCTAAAGGAACCCAAAGAAGCTTCTGGCTGAATAAAGGAACTTGGCCTCTGCACCTGGCAATGAGCTGAACTCACACAACAAAGGAATGAGCTTTGAAGTAGACCCTGGTCTCCAATGAGAATGTAGTTGGCTAATAATTTGATTTTGACCTTGTAATGTCTTAACCATGGATCCTAACCAAATCCACTTGGACTTCTAACCTATAGAACTATCACTTAGAAAAGAACATTGTTAAAAAACATTATTGATTATATTGAGCTCAAAGACCAAAAATTATATCACATGTTGAATATTTATATTAGGAAATTGAAATCATTATAAATATGAAATGTGAATAGCCATAAATGAGCTAAATGAGTGTGCACCATCATTACAGGTTAATTTTAAAGGAATATGGTTAGGAAGAGTACATCAATACATATCTTCACTTGGATTGCTAGGTGTTATACTGAGCAGAGAGTACTTCAAGAAAATGTCTTTGACTTACATAGTGTTGCTTATTAAGGCACAATGAAGTGCAATATGTAGTGAAGTGTAAATTCTGTGTTTGTATTTTCTATAAATTACTATCATATGACTGATTAGGTATGAAATTTATTTGCTCCCATGAGAGGAAATAATGTGATATGCAGTGGCTTCATGAAGAACTTTCCTCTTAAGAAGGAAATAAATGTATATGTCCCTATGATCTTTTTTTTATAAAGAAAGACAATAACAAAACTGTTTTCATTACAAATTGATTATGATATAAATACTTAATTACCTATTTTAAGAGGGTGCAGTATTATGTGTTCTGTGGCAGGTGGCAATATGGAGCTTTGTGTACGGACCAGGAACTATGATGTAGGAGCAGATGAAGGGAGAAAAACAATCCCTCTACTATAACTGAACATTATCACCAATGTATTTGATATTAAATTCATGTGGGAATTTCTAGGATTGAGTTACTCATTGTAGCGTCCCCTTCTACTCATTTCTTCTCTGGCAACAATGTGCTTCCTGATTGGTTTTCTTTTTTTTTTTTTTTTTTTGAATCTTACTCCTGTTATTATTGCTCCTCATATCTAATTAAACATATCTATGCCTAAATTAATGGGAAATTGTAATGAGCCCTCAAATTTCATACCTGATTTTGTTCACTCTTCTCACTTTTTCTTCCAGTATTATAAAATTTTGTGAATTTTGAAGGCTGAATTTTTTTCTTTATGCTTACATTGGGGAATATACTATATTAACATTAGGTTTGATGTTTTCCTAATGTTTTGGTTATTTATTTTGAGGACTTTAATATTAACTGACCAACATTTTAAATCCCAATTTGAGAGTAATAAGTATGACTTGATCTTTACTTATTGTGCAAGTGAACCATGAAAATAATTCAGCATGACTTCCAGAGAGCCAAATTAGAAAGCATTATGAATTACTGCAGGGTTGATGCTTCCGAATAGAGCAAATGAGCTGTATGCTACTCATTCTCTCTACTATATTCATTCTTCACAATGAACTAGTTGGCTTCTTTCTCCTAATATTTCATATAACCAGTTTTCAAAAAAATCATAAATCTATTTTTTACACCCAAAATGCTTTTTCTGTACCATCATTTTGTGAGTTTTAACATTTGGCACTGTTGATACCCTCCGTTTTTAAATCACCTTTTCCTCTGAATATCTTGTGTCCTTCCTATTTCACACATCACTCCTGATCCATGTGCCTTTGTGTTACCGTACTCTTATTTTAAGCAATTAAATGTTAAATCCAAAAGCTCTCTCATAAGACTGATTTCTTATCCTATATTCTCCCTGTTTGTGATCTCAACTACTATTTAAAAAGTTAATCATTTGTATGTAAAATATTATTTCAAAATTTGGTGGCTAAATGAAAAAAATTATACAAAACTATGAAATATATAAGCATATATATATTACATACACATACATACATATATGGAGGCAGACTTTTTCTTTAAGACAGGAGTTTAGGAAAGGCTTGATAGGATATTTTATCTGGATGTCATGAGATTCAGAAGATGTTTTCCATGACAATAGTCATTTGAAGACCTGATGGAAGATAGAGAATACTCTAGCAAAGTACCTGACTTATGTGGCTATTCAGTCAGGGTTGGCAGATCGCTGAAGGCTTCAGTTATTCTCTATATGGGCTTCTTTGGAGGGCTGTTTAAACATCCTTGCAACATGATAGGCTTTCTGCAGAGTGAGCGATTGAGAGACCAAGCTGGGTGCTGCAATATCATTTTGCAGTATTCTTTTGGTTCCTCAGGTCAGTCATGATTTGGAAGGAGAAGGGAGTATTCAGAAACACGAATACTACATAGGATTATCGGGGACCATTGTAGAATTGCACTACTACATTACATAAAGGTATTTTTTTCTAGGCCTTCTGCAACAACAGGCAAGCTAAAGATCTAATACTCATACCTTTTTCCCTCTCACACTTCCACCTTCATTCTGTTGCTTTACACCTGTGAATTTCTTCCCCTTACAAATATGTTCTGAATCTACTCAGAGTGACTTGATTGCCACCACTGTAGCCATAACAGGTCTGATTGCACGTATTTTCATTTTCCTACAACCAGTTACTTTTCTAGTAATGCTAAAATCTTCTTTTTAAACCTCAAATGTGTCATGTGCCCTAACCTAATTTAAAATATATTCTTAGTTTCCTTTTGATCTTAGGCTAAAGGCCTCAAAAGACTTTGATATGACTTCTAAAATCCTGTGCAGTTTAACCTCTATTTAATTCTCCGGCTACAATTCATATGACATCCCCCCCTCTTTTTTTTTTTTTCTTTTAGATATGTACAAAACTGTGCAGTGTCTTGGTGTCCATATGGGGATGTAACTGTCTTTAGAACCAGATGACTTATTTGTTATTCCTTAGTTAACTAACAGTGTAGTATTTCTAATATCTTTCTTTCTCAAGGAAAGTTTCCAAAATCTCTAAGTTCAGAGTTTCTATAATACATGTCAAAGTATGTGTCTTGCATTTATATTCTTATTGGATTATAGTTTTACTTTTATTTTTATGACTTTTCTTTGTACACTTTATCTTTTTAGCTATATTGGATTTATTGTCTTTTGTGTATTTTTGTCTTTGTGAACTTCTTCTGAAGGACAAACCAAGAATATGAAGATGGGAATACTGTGAGGTTGATTTATGTTTGTATTTGTGTTTTGTTTCATTATGATAAAGCTGAATATCAATACACCAACAAATATTTACTGAATGGAAATCTCTTGCTGTTACTGTGGTAAATAAGAAAAATAATTCTTGAAGTCCACTTCATTTTGAAAATGTCCAAATAACTCAGGATCAGATAAAGGATTGAGTCACATAATAATACTAGGGATAATTCTACTATCATGGTGAGGAATTTGTCTAGCTTCCTAAAAATTATAGTAATACAATTCTAATAGCTAATAGTATTTCATTCAACTTTTTTTTTCCCTTTAACTATGCTTACGTAACACCAAGTCGTTATGTCTGGTTGATTCATCTTATTTAGGGACAGCTTTAAAAAAAAATAAAGCTATAACCTAAAATCTTTTATCTAAATCCATCCACAACTATATGAACATTAGCTCTGGTGAAATAGTCAATTAATTGAAAGCAACAAAAATAATCCTATAGACATGTAAAGCAACTCAAATACTCACACACATGGGATAAGTGAAATACACTGTGTATTGATCTGTGTTAATGACCACACATGTTGATTCAAGTTTCTTAAAGTTTAAAAGTAAGAAGACAGATAAGATGCAGCTACCATATTAAGTTCAACTGTGAGAAGTGTTCTAGAATGGAAAAGGGAGAAGAGAGTCTTAATTCCATAACAATTTGTTATTAAAGATTTGAATATTCAAGCTTGTCATAATTTCTGTGATTTTAGAAACTCACTAAAACTGATGCTCCTATGCCTAACAAAGCTATTCAAAAAAAAAAAAACTTGTCTTGACAAATCAAGTGTTGACATTTATTTATTTAAAGCTACATAGAGGGGCTGGGGTGGTGACTAAGTGGTTAAGGTGCTTGCCTGGCATGTGCAAGGATGTTTGTATGATCCCCAGCATCATGGACACAATGGAGTGTCAGAGCAATGAAAGCCACATGAAAAACTAAATTAAATTGATTTCTCTCTCTCTCTCTCTCTCTCTCTAGAGGGAGAGTGAGAAAGAAAGAATCAATTGTATTTAGTTTTTCATCTGGTTTTTGTTTCTCTGACACTTTGTTGTGTAACTGGTGCTGGGATTTGAACCCAGGTCATCACACATGCCAGGAAAGTGCTGTAATGACTGAGACACTGCTCCAGCCCTCAACTTTTATTAAAACATCAAAGAAACCATTTTGACAAAAAAGTCACTGATTGATATCTGCTTCATATCTATCACTCCAAGTTCCTAGAGAAAATTTAAACACTTGATTGAAGCCTACTGGTTTGTGAATCTTCACAGAAAACTTCCTGACCTTTCTCTTCAGGTCCCAGACATCCCCAGCCTCATGACTGCAGTGAAAGTTATACTTTCCTTACTGTCTCCTTTAACACTATCTCCCTCCAACAAAGAGAAGGTTGGTAGACCATTATAGGAATAAACTTCATTCATTTATTTCAGATCAAGTTAGATTTCTAGTTTGTGTTTATAGTAAAAACAAACAAATACACAAAACCAAAAAGCAGTAGTGAGTTCTAATAGACTTGCAAAACATATTTAAGAGGGCTCTTTGCTAAAATAAGTTTTATCATAAATGCTCACAAAGCACAGTAAAGAAGCAAGTGGGGAGTTACAGGAGGAATGGAGGGATAGGATGAAGTGATCACGGGTGTGCTTGTAACTGGGTTATGGAACACAAGTATCCATAGGAGTTCCAGTACAGAGGAACACCACAAACAACACCTTGAGTTAGGAAAGTGCCAGGTATATCTCGAACAGTATTAGTCTCAATTGCTGTAGAATTTAATACATGGCGGTGTGGGATAGCACAGGAAATTTTATACCATTTTCAGTTCAGACATTATGAGCAAAAACTGGATTTTGTCTGTAGGCAGTGCATTTAGGACTTTTTATTTATGATCCTACACTTCTGTGAGTCAAGCTGAGCATGGCAGGTGGCTCATGTGGTCATGAGACACACACATCCAAGGTTTTCACCTGGATGTGTTGTGGGCAACAGGGAAGGCTGACTACTAGGCCCCGTGATTCACAACTTCCAGCAGATTAGTTCAGAAATGTTCCCGTTCTCATGATGGAACACACAAGGGAATGGGCACAATCAACAGTCAATTTTCAAAGTTACTTAGTGAACACAACAGTGAACCAAATGCCAAAGATTACATGCATAAACCTATTCATTAGTGTTATGTTCCAGAAATTTAATTATTTATGGTTATGTTTTAAATTGATTTTTTGAGAAATTGTGTAAGTGATTAGTTTAAGCTGATCTTCACATAAACTCAGTTTACATTTAGACTAGTCATACACTGATACCTACATTGTCATTTACAGTATGGGGAGGAACTAGGCTAAAAAATGTGTAATTGAATTGCATCAGCACCTCTCCTTCCAATCCTGGATCCCTTCTCAGCAAGGAATAACATCCCTGTTTTCCTTGAACTCTTTTAATTTTTAAAACTGTATAATTGCATGTTATTTCATTCTGGAAGGTTTTTTAGCACTTAATGCTAACATTAGTCTTGGTAACCTAGACAGTATTTGTGTAAGCAAAAGGGAACTGTTTTTTTTTTTTTAATCTGAGATGAAGCACATGTCTTTGCCAAAGCAGAATTCTAACAAAAAGTTGACAGTATTTAGCTGACATTTGATATCTACTAATGCCACTGTGCAGAAGCAACTATATCAAATATCACCCTTCTTCTTGGTTTGTGCTTTGAGATTTTCTACTAAGAATTATTTTTTCCTGCCTTTATGAAGGGCTATGAGTCTCAGGTAATTAGAACCTGATTAATCAAATTTGTAGCACTTCGTTTACTTAATTTTTTCCTTCACTGCTGAAATGATTCTCCCTTTAACTAATGGATGATGGTGTTGATAACAGAGGACATTTTAATCACTATGCTTTGATGATAGATGGTCATTCCATTTAATCAAATGTTGTTTGACAGAGTATTGGCTTTAGGGTTTGCACAGATAGTGATTCAGGGCATGCACATGTTGTAGGGTAGGGAAGCACTGTACATTTCTTTAATAATGCTGTTAGACCATGGCATAAAAAAAGAGGAGACACAGATGATTTTTTTTTAAGAGAGGGATATTGAGAGAGAGAGAGAGAATTAATTCTATTTAGTTTTTCATGTGACTTTTGTTGTTCTGACACTTTGTAGTGTGAAATATATTTAGGAGAAGTATTTTAAACATTGAATGTTGACTTTTAAAAGTCATATACATTTTTATAATTTTTCTCAATTTAAATCCAATCACATCCTAAGATAATAGCCAACATGTTAGGAATTTACCTCTACTTTCATTTAAATAGTTTTGTAAAAGATAGAAGTCTTATTTTGAAAACTAAAAATTTTAATGCATTCGAAGTATGTAATATGCTAAGTAGATCTTGCTTTAAACTTGAGAGTGCTCTGAACATTTTTAACCAAAAGTTTTATTTTTTTCATATTGAAAGAGAAAATATTACTTTAGAAATAATTGTAGGGTTTATTATTTAGACTGGTAAAGTAAAATTACAGGTCAGAATTTCCACAAATAAAAAAATATATCATCAACACCCACCAACGAGATTAATCCAGGTAAGAGAAGAAAGACAGACGTCCCATAAAAGGGAAAAAGTTTTCAGAGTTAGGTGTTGGGGGGCTGTATTGTCCCCCCCGGGAGCCGATCAGGAGGAGGGTGAGTGCCGACGGCTGGAACCCGGGTCCCCCGTCGTCCGGGGACCCCTTCCCTCCCAGCTGGGGAAACGAGGCAACCACACGCAGCTGATGGCAGCTCAGAATCCGTTTATTATCAAGGCACACAGGTTTTTATATATGAAGGAGGGGAGACAGCCAAGGAATCAATAATCCTTCTAAGGGAGTTGCCAGGGGTTATGCAGATTTTGAGTACAGACAAACAACTAGGTAGCAGCACATTCCAACCCACTCTAACTCTGCATAACAAAGCAGGACCTAGCAGCCCTTCCTGAAGGAACTTATGGAAATAGTAACAAGACTGCCCTAGGGCAGCTGTTGAAATAGGGGTGAAGGCTACACCCCAACAATTCCCCCTTTTTATTTTATTTGAAAGCGTCCAGGATCTGTCTTAGGTTGTGGAATGCGATAACCCTCTTTACCCGTCATGGGGATGGGCAACAGCATGGTTGCTTCCCTGGCTTAGGTCAGTAAGGCATCCATTCCATCGTACCCGTCATTG
>PVKS010045206.1:0-13920 GCA_004027875.1 Aplodontia rufa | reverse complement strand
GGTTCCTGGTAGTATATCTTCATCCACTCAAGCTATCAAAACAGAAACTGAGTACCTTATAAAAAACAGAAATTGGCTTCTCAGAGTCTTGGAGGCTGGGGAGTCTGAAATCAAGACACCAGCAGATTTGGAATTTGGTGAGAGCTTGTTTCTGATTTATAGATGGCATTTTCTTGCTGTAAGGGAACCCCCCTGAGCCTGTTTTATAAGAACATCAATCACCTCCCCAAAGGCCCCATCTTCTAATACTGTCACTTTGGGAGTTAGAATGTCAACAAAAGAATTTTGGTAAGATGCATATGTTTAAACCACAACATGGTGGTTCCTAGCATTGGATCTCAGGGCCTGAATCTTGGAAATCCTTTTTTTTTTTTTTTTTTTTTTTTAAAGAGGAAAGGGGAGAGAGAACCAGAGAACCAAGAACCAATTTTATTTATTTTTTCATCTGGTTTTTGTTTCTCTAACACTCAATAGTGTCTGTGGTGCTGGGGTTCGAACCCATGTACTTGTGCATGCCAGGCAAGCATTGTACCACTGAGCAACTGCTCTTATTTAAGAAAGTACAAGGGAACCTCCATTCCTGGTGAACCAAAGATCCCTGCTGTACTTTGGATCTGGCATGTCCCCTACATGCTCGTACACTAATGGCTTGGACCCCAGCCTTTGGCACTTTTGGGAAATGAGGAAACCTTTTAAAAGTTGGGGCCTAGCTGGAGGAAGGTCACTGGGGTATGCCTCTTGGCTGCCGTGAGAGGAGTAGCTTTACTCTGTCACATGCCCCACACTGTGATGTGATGTCACAGGCCCCGAAACAAAAGAACCAAGGGACCTTGGACTGAAACCTCAGAACCATGAGCCAGGGGCTGGAGCAGTGGCTCGGCGGTTACGGTGCTTGCCCAGCATGCACAAGTACATGGGTTCAAACCCCAAAACCCATGTACACAACTAAGTGTCAGAGCAAAAAAAGCCATCTGACTGTCTCTCTCACTGTCCTTCTCTTTAAAAAAAAAAAAAAAAAACCCATGAACCAGAATAAATCTTTCCTTTTAAGTTGATAATCCCAAAATTTTGTCACAGCAATGGAAAGCTGATTAACACAAGCTCTAACTGAAATCTCTGATCTTTGGTGAAGGAAGGATGATTTGAATACAAAATGTGAGACCATTCTGTTTATCATATTGCAAAAGTTATGGTTTGGATGTGAGGTGTCTTCCCAAAGCTCCTGTGTTAATCCAGGAATATTCAGACATGCAGTGATTAGATTGTAAAAACTGTGACTTAATCCGTCCATCCAGCTATTTCCTTTCCTGATTAGCAATGAAAAGAGTTTGATTTACACTTTTTTATTTTTTTAAGAGAGAGGGACAGTGAGAGAGAGAGAGATAAAAAAAGAGAAACAATGTTTATTTAATTTTTCATGTGGTCTTCATTGCTCCGTGACTTTGCTGTGTACAGGGTGCTGGGGCTCAAACTCCAGTACTTGTGCATGCTGAGCAAGCACTGTAACCACTGAGCCACTGCTCCAACCCTGATTTACACTTTTTTATCTGTTTTTACCTTTTATGGCTAGGTAACAGAGGTGTCTCTTGTTATGGTTTGGATGTAATTCCTGTGTTAATGCATGAATATTCAGACATGCAGTGATTAGATTATAAGAGCTGTAACTTAATCCATCCATCCTTATTTCAACAGATTAACTGGGTGGTAACTGTAGACAGGTGGGGCATGGCTGGAGGAGGCAGGTTACTGGAGGCATACCCTGGAAGAGTTCATCTTCCTTCTGGCCCCTTCACCTCTCTTTCTTTACCTCCTGACTCCCATGAGTGGAAAAGTACTCCTCTACCATGCCCTTCCTCCACAGTGTCCTGCCTTACCTTGGGCCTAGAGCAATGGTGTTAGCCAACAACAAACTGAACCTCTGAAACCATGGAACAAAATAAACTTTTGTTCCTGTAAGTTGTTTTCGACAGGGTTTTTTGGTTACAGCAACAAAAAGTTAACTAACACAGCTTATATACTCTGTTTTGCAGATCTTCATAGTTATTAATATTATGGTACATTTTATTTATTACTATATTTGAGGGGTTGGCAGGCATTTTATGTAAAAGGCTAAGTAGTAAATACTTTAGACAGTATAATCTTTTGGTCTTCATCACAACTACTTAACTCTGATGTGGTAGTTCCTGATGTATGCAACCATAAAAGATATGCAAATGAATAGTCATGGTTGTGTTCTAATAAAACTTTATTTTAAAAAACAGACAGTGGACTGGATTTGGCCTACAGAGAGTAGTTTGCTAACCTCTGGCATATTTTATTATAAACACAGTAATGGCATATTTTATTATAAACCCCATAATGACCGCAAGAATAGGATTCATGAGAAAATAATGTATTTTGTCAAAGGCTGAATGTAGGCTGCTTTAGAAGATTAAAGTAAGTTTTCTCAAAACCATGTCACAGTCACATTTAGAGGGGTCACTGAAATCCTTATATATAATAAGATTTTTTTAACTAGAACAATGAAGTTACATGGATGACTTGGGATGCCTATGTACTTTGTTTCCACAACAGCAATAGTAGGTGGATGGTTTTTATGTGTTTTTATCCAATTAGTTCTAGAACATGTTACTCTTTCTTTTATAAATGACATTAATAATATAGTCAACATTTATTTTTTTTTTAAAGAGAGGGGGACAGTGAGAGAGACAGAGAAAGAGAGAAACAACTTTATTTAGTTTTTCACATAGCCTTAGTTGCTCCAACACTCAGTTGTGTACGTGGTGCTGGGGTTTGAACCCGGGTCCTCGTGCTTGCCAGGCAAGCGCCGAAACCGCTGAGCCACCACTTCAGCCCCTATAGTCAACATTTATTAAACATCAAAAGTTGTCCCAAGGGATTAACCTTCATTGACATTCTCTTAGAAGTTCTATGGGGTAGGTATCTATTACTTCCCCATTTCACAGAGGGGGAACCAAGAAATGGAGAGCCTAGGTCACACGGCTAGTAAATGGTGCTGGGCTTTGAACTCTGGAGCATAGTTAGCTTCAGAGCCTTGGTCTTAACTGCTGCTGTGCGGCCCCTGCTTTTCCTGGCTATCCTACAGCAGGCAGAATTCCAAGATCCCCTCAAGACCCTTCCCCAGCTTTTGAGTGAGCTTGTGAATGAACATGATGTGATATCACACCTGTAATTATGTTTCTTTACATAGCAAGAGGTGTTTTGCAGATACAGGTGCTCCTTGACTTGATAAGGTTACATCCCGATAAGCCCATGGCAAATGGAAAATCTTGATTGCAAATATTGTAAGTAGAAAAATGCATTTAATATATCTAACCTACTAGCTTAGCCTAGTCTACCTTACACATGCTCAGAACATTTACATTAGCTTACAGTGGGGCAACATCATGCAACACAGGGGCTGGAGCAGTGGCTCAGCAGTTATGGCACTTGCCCGGCATGTGTGAGTACATGAGTTCAAACCCCAGCACCATATACACAATGAAGTCTCAGAGCAATAAAAGTTATGTGAAAAACTAAATAAAACTGATTCTCTCTTTCTCTCTCTCACTGTACCTTTCTTCTAAAAAAAAAATCATGCAACACAAGCCTATTTTATAATAAAGTGTTAAACATCTCATGTAATGTATTCAACACTGTACTGAAAGTGAAAAACAATGCTCATGTGGTACAGAAGACACATGGGTGTTGTGTAGACATGATTGTATTTGAAAACACAAAATACAACGTCCAAAACATGCTGGCTGAACGCAGTATACAATGCAACCTTGGTTGTTATTGTTGAATTATATGATTGCTTGGAAGTTGCTGCTCGTACTTCTGCCCAGGATCGCAAGAGAGCATCTCACTGTATATTGCTATCCCAGGAAAAATTAAAATTCAAAAAAGTACAGGTTTCACTGAATGCATATTGCTTTCACACCATTATAAAGTCAAAAATTTATAAGTCAAAGAACTGTAAAGTGAAGGTGGGGCTGGTGGGAGCTATGGCTCAGCATTTGGAGTGCTTGCCTGGCATGCATGAGGACCCAAATTTGAACCCCAGCACCACATACGCAATGAGGTGTCAGAGAAACAGAAACCAAAGAAAAAAATAAATAAAAGTTGACTCTCTTTAAAAGAAAGAGAGAGCGCAACAAGACAAGACATATGGTATTTGCCTTGCACTAAAAAAAAAAAAGAAAATCAGAATACATATATGTTAGGTCAGTTTCAGGTGTCTGGATGGGGACAGGGCATCAGGTAGCCCATGCACTGGAAGGAACAACCAATCAGGCGCTGACAGATAAACCCCAATTGGTCTTGCAATTGCCCAATGATGGATGGAGTCCCCAGCCAATCCCTGAAGGACAGGAGGCCCCCAAACTTCCCCTGCCCACCTGAGACTATAAAGTTGCTGCCCAGCCATGGTCACACACAACTTCTCTGACCCTACCCTAGCAGTCTGGTGAACCTTGTCAAAGAGCTGATCCCAATAAAAGCCTTGCTCAGCTGCATTTTGGTCTGACACCTTTTTAGTCACTCCTGCCTGATGTTACATTTGGTGCTGAAACCTGGGAAGGTTTTTTGATCTTCTCATTTGGGGGGAGATCAGCCCTCTCCCTCAGGTGGACGAGGGACCTCCTGCATCATCCTTTCTCCTCATCCAGATCAACAGAAGTGGGGTAAGTTCCCTTGCTTTGCCCTTGGCCTTCCGGTTGCACTCTCTGTTATGGGGGTCTGTCTATAAGTTGTGCGCTCCACAGACCCCCACCCATTCCCTGCATGCCCTGGTAGACTGTGGAGATGTCCCAGCCTCCAACTAGCCCCACCTTCAATTCTGGGCCCCTGTAGGCTGAGGAGACATCCCAGCTTCCAGCCCACCCACTTCCTGTTCCTCAGGTGAACACGACTAGAATTTGGGATGCCTCTTTCTGCTCCTGGTCGTCCCTGGATAATACTGAAAGGCCATGGGAAATGCCAAGTCCTCCCTAGACCCCAAGACTCCCTTGGGCTGTCTATGCCTTAATTTTACTAAATTAGGACTCTCTCAAGACTTATGCTAGAAGCAACTGCTCTTTTACTCAACTGTGGCCTGACCTCAATACGTTTTAGACATTGGCTCAAAATGACCTCCAGAAGGAACTTTTGACTTTCAGATCCTCACTGATTTGGATAATTACTATCACTGGACAGGGGAAATGGTCAAGAATGCCTTATATTCAGGCTTTCTTGGGATCTGTGCTCTCATTCCCCCTGCCCCTTGCTCTACCTGTTCTATGGCCCAAGTTCTCCTCTCCAGGGAAGAGCCCACACCTCTCCCCCATTGTTCTCCTACATCTTCTTCCTCATTTTCAGATCTACAGGAACTGCTCTCAGCTCCACCCTCCCTTCTCCCCCTCCTTACTCCCAATCTCCACCCTCAGACCCTCCCCAAGCCACTCACTATTCACCCTTCCCATCCTCTCTTCCTTCCCCTCCAATTACCCGCTCAAAACCCCACAACTCCCAACCTCAATATGCTTCCTCTCCATGAGGTTGGGGGAACTGAGGGCCCTGTCCGGGTTCCGGTCTCCTTTTCCATGTCTACTTCCTCCACAAACTCAAAGCTTCTATTACTATTCCTCCCTTACAAATCACTACCATATTTCTCATTTGTGCCAGCCTAAACACTTTGCCCACATTCCCCAAGCCTCCAACACTCCTCCTTCTTCCCCATATCAACATTTTGATATGGGACACTTATCAACCAAAAATAGCCTCACACCATTCTCCTATTCTAGTCTTTCTCAAAGACCCTAGATTCCCATCAAGGATGGCTTCTCTGGGCCATCCCTTGACTTCCACCAGGTTGATCTCTCTCTCTCCCTCCTTCTCTCTCTCTCTCTCTTCTTCTCCATCTTTCTCTCCACCACCTCTCCCTCTTGCAGCTCCAGTAAGGACCATTCATATTGCTGGACATCACATCTACCACCGGCCATAACCTACTGGGTAAGTGATTTCCTCTGACTCTTCCGGATTCCTGGCTTTCTCTCTACTTGAGTCCTTGGGGACCCTCCTCAGTCCATTTTATCTAGCACAGGCCAGATCCCATCAAAGCTTCCATGAGATATCCTCTTGGGGGTGCCTTCCCAAACATATCCAGACCTTGGGTCTCCAAGACACAGTCAAACCTGAAAGACTCATGTTCTTCTATAATATTGCTTAGCCCCAACATAAGCTCTACAATAACAGTCACTGGCCTCAAAATGGCACATTCAACTCCCAGGTTCTCAGGAGATCTTTAAAACTCTCTACCACAGTGGCAAATGGTCCAAGGTTCCCTATGTCCTGGCCACCACTCCAGACCTGATACCTCTACTCCAAATCTTCTCTTTGTCCAAACTGCTCAACTTTTCACTTTCTTCTCTTCAAAGAAAAACCCCTCAGGGGATCCATCTCTTGGGACCCCTCCCTCTTTGGGAATTCTGCTTCCTTTCTGTTAATCTAAACCCTATTACTTTGCTCTGTCTGACCCTATGTACACAAATTTCATTCCTCCAATTTACAAAACAGAACCCACCTAGCCACCCTGTGTTACATTTACAGGGATTTATCCAAGATCTTCAGAAGTGTGAGTAAAATGAACAATTGCTCTATCACTTTTTTTCCCCAGGAGTTCTCTACTCCATTTTATGAGCTCCATCAAAAATACCAGGACCCTGTCAGCCACATGGCTGCAAGACTCAAGACTCAGGGTAAAGGCTTTGCTATAGTGAGATTTATCAATCGCTCTCTGCCTTAGCAGAAAGAATATTAATCTGATCTTCAGTTTCTTCTCATGATAATCCATTCAATCAAGAAACTGAGGTCCCTTTTAATAACACCCTAATTTTCTGATCAGGGCTACTCCCTGCTCTAAATGCAAGGTCTCTAGAAATGCCTGAAAGCCAATCAATGGCACATGCAAGCTCCATCACCACTTTAATATCCTTTCATGGCTTAATGCTATCAAATGGGCACACTCCTTTACCCCACATGCTTTCTTTTCCAAAAGGCAATTTAAATTATTGATAAATGGTAAAAGGAGTTTAAGATCACTTTCTTTCTGGGTCTTCACCAAAAGCAAGATTACTAAGTTAAAATTCTAACAGGTGTAATTATATGCAAAGAGTACAAAAGGTTTCAACTGTATTTCAATTAAAGTACTGTAAATAACATATTTTCTGTTAAGAGGGGTCATTAAAAAGTCAACCATTTTTATAAAGATTGTGTCAGAATGCAATTTTAAGAAAAGGTCAACAAATAGGAAAGAAATATAAAAGGTTATAAATATGAAATATACTTTACTATAGAAATTAGAATGAATGAAATGTTTCTGGATGAACTATAGAGTGTCTAAGTAAGTTGCAGAAGGTTTGTGGAGGGTAAATCTCAGAAGTCTGTGTATTAGTAAGTTAAATATAATTCACATAATGAGTTAAATTTCAAGCTTTATCTAAATTTTATATAAAAGTTTGGAAGATGAAAGTTTATATAGGTTTACAGGCAAGGTAATCAACAAGTGCTTTTTTTTATGTATTGTATCTGACATAGAAGGATCATGCTGCCATATGAAAGCCTGGGTTATATCTATTTGCTTATATTAAGGCTTTTTCTGATCATTAACACTGTTTACTAAATGTATATTCAGAGAGACTACTCCCATTTTAAAACTGGTGAAACTGGCCTGCTGGACGTTTAACAACAAAACCAGGATACCAAAGTTAAGGAAGTTAAAGGGTTAATTTTAAAACGGTTAAAAGTCAATATTTTGGCCCTTGCCCTGTTTGGTCAGCCAAAACTCAGGAGACAATGGTTCTTCTCTATAGGCTTGACAACTCTGGGTAAAATGACCTCCTGATCAGGGGGATCAAATGACTCTAGAGAACAGAAAGCCAACCAGTGAACATTCTGCAAAGAGGATGATCATTGAAAGGCAAAGTCCCAGATGCTTCCAAGCGAAGCCACATGTGGTCGGCAAGACTCTAATCTAGCTTGGCAGATGGCACAACTGGTAGAAGAACCAAAAGGCCTTTCACAAGTTCCCCAAGAATGACCCTGGCAAATCTCAGCTGACTTTTAGCAATAGATAGGATCAAGATCAATTTTGATCAAGTTGGTCTTAAACACCTGGCAGGAAAGTATAACCAAAACTTGATCCTACATGGACGTTTAGCAACAGAGACAATGGCTCTCTTTTAAACATTACTTGAGATGCATGTTTATTAATTCTTTCAAAGGCAAATAAAACTGGGAGGTTACACAGCCAAAGGAAATATCTCTGCCAGACAGAAGTTAACACTAAAGAGTAATCTGTTTAACAGAATCACATGGGACTATAGCCCAAGGATACATAAGCCATTTTAAAAGCTATATGCCACCTTTGGAGGGGGTTCCCCTTTTTCACAACTTTTCGAAGAACTTTTCTTACTGTTACATTTCCTCTACCTCAATACCTTACAACTGAACCATACAGGTCTCTTTTTCAGTGTTTGCTCTTCCAGGATTCTTTTTCCGGAGTAATGGCACCCTGACAAAAAATGCATTTCCAATATGCCCTATGCTTTCTGTGTGCCCTCTGCTTTAGTTCCTCAGCTGACACTGTATAGTGAGGCTGAATTAATCTGGTTTGCTCAAAATCCCCTTCCTAGAACGAAGCAAGCCATAAGGAGAGTAGTCAGACTCTCCTTAGCAACCTCACTAACTGCCTCTGGGTTGGGGGAAGGCCCAGAGGCTAGAACAGCAACTCCAAGAGGCGGTAGAGGCATCTGCTGCCTCCATGATCTCCCTACAAAACAAACAAACAAATAAATAAATAAATAAATAAATAAAAAATAACGTCTATTGCCCAAGTTTCCTTGCAGAACTGCCAAGCACTAGATCTCCTGACAGCAGACAAAGGGGATCATTTCAATTCCTAAAAGAGGAATGCTGCTACTACATCAATGAAACTCAGCTGGTCAAGAAGAACGTCAAAACCCTCAGACATCTGAGTGAAAAGCATAAGGGCAACAAACAGATGACCCTTGGCCAGGGTGGCTAAACTCTATTCTTGTCACCTGGCTGACCCCCATCCTTACTCCCATATTAGTGATAGGACTCCTTTTAATGATTGCTCCATCTCCTCATATTTACCCAAAACCACACAAGCGAGGTCACTAGAGTAATATACAACCAAATGCTCTTGTACCCTTACAGCCGCCTCCCTACTAAACCAACACCCAAACCTTCCCCTCCCCACAATGCCCCATAAACAGCAGGAAGTAGCCATATGGAAATCGGCACCATATATCACCAAAAAGTTCAGGGTGTTAGGTCGGTTTCAGGCAGCTGGATGGGGGCAGGGCATCAGGCAGCCCACTCGCTGGAAGGAACAAACCAATTAGGTGCTGACAGATAAATCCCAATGGCATCTGACAATGACCCAATAATTGTTGGAGTCCCCAGCCAATCCTGAAGCACATGAGGCCCTGAACTTCCCCTGCCCACTCCAGACTATAAAGCTGCTGCCCAGCCTTGGTCAAGCACAACTTCTCCAGCCCCCTCCCTAGAAGACCAGTGAAACTTACCTGAGAACTGATCCCAATAAAAGCCTTGCTCAGCCACTTTTTGGTCTGACTCCTTTTTGGTCACTCATGTCTGATCTTACAATACATTCTTATTTTCTAGTATATGCCTAAAGAAACTTGAAGGAATACAACATATTAGAAGTGTGAGGTGGAGTGGTGAGACAGTTTTAGGATAGATAGTAAAATGGCTAGGTAGTCAGAACAATGGTCCCCATTCAACCACACCTAGAAGCCAGTGATTGACATGCATGCTCAGGGCCTTCAAATGCAAAAGACTATGAGGCTCACCTGTGGGAGCAACCCCTTTATCCCAGAGGCAGGAAAACTAAGAAGTGGGGGTGGACACAGATGGGAACTAGGAAGAAGTTGCTACCTGTTTTGCATAGATTTTAACCAATGACTTTGGTGCTTAGTTTCAATGTCTATTTTACACAGAGTTTAACCAATGATAATGGTGCCTTTCTCAAAGCCTGCTTTACATGAATCTTAATCAAGGCTCATACCCCAAACCAATATAATCCCTAGCCTAACATACATAAAACAGTATCCTGCTTCCAGGTACCCCTCTGCCTTGCAGAGTCTCTGCTCTCCTTCCTTAAATAAATCCTACTCCTTTAACTCTTCCCTTCTATGGTTGTCTGTGGATTTTATTCTTCAAATTCATGAGACAAGAACCCAGAAGATTGGTGCCAAATTCCCGCAGTGTATTTCCACCAAGAACTGCATCGCACTGCTCAACAGTAGCCGGGTTAGGGGTGGGGGGTGTGAACCCCAGCTGTTAGCTGGGGAGCTGCTAACACTATTTTGGCTGCAGAAACCTGCAACCAGCCCAAATTCATCTTTAACTGGGAATATCTGAAAACACTGAAAATGGACTACTTTGGCCACAGAATCTGCAGTCAGCCCAGACACCATTTGCCAGGGGGCGCAGAAAATCCGACCTCATCTCAAAACCCCTGCATTAATGGAGAATCAAGGTGAGGGAATGATGTTTCACTGTGTATCTTTCCAAATATTTTAAATTCTGAAATAGGTAAGGGTATTGCCTATTCAAAATAATAGAAGTATATTTATTCATACAGGAAAAATATTCACTACACATTAACTAGGAGTTCAAGCTATGAAATATAAACACAAGAGTGTGCCAATGTAATTTATTTTTGGTTTCTGAAAACCTATTTGTACATTTCAATTTTTTAAAAATGAACAAATATTACTTATATGGAACAATAACTTAAAATATGTATGTATATTTGGCAATACCTATATAGTCTTTTACATCAGACTTCTAAGAAGCTAATTTTTATTATCCTCTGAGGGAAAATTGCAATACAGCTTTGCTACACAGTGTCAAAAAGTAGACAAAGGAACGGGGAGCTAAGGGTTTGACTGGAGTTGCCAAGTAATTTTGCTGACTGCTGTGATCTAAATGTGCCCCACCACCACCCCCAAATTCATGTGTTGAAATTTAATGGCCAGTAGGGGACATCTGTAATCCCAGCTACTTGGGAGGCTGAGGCAGGAGGACCACAAGTCCAAGGCCAGCCTCAGCAACTTAGTGAGACCCTGATTCAAAATTTAAAATGAAAAGGTCTGGGATGTAGCTCAGTGGTAGAGCATTAAAAATTGAAAACAGAAGGAGAAGAAGCTTATTGGCCAATGTGACAGTGTAAATGGTGAGACCTTTAGGGTCGCAAGGGGAGAGCCCTCATAGATGGGATTTGGGCCTTTAAAATACATTTTGAGGGCAAAGGTTCATGCTCTTCTCCTCTTCTGCTATGTGAGGACACAGTGTTAGTCCCTTTTCTTTGCCGTTCCACTCCTTCCACCACACAAGGATGCAGGCAGAAAGACTTCACCAGACTCAAATGCTGGCACCTTGGTATTGGACTTCCCAGCCTCCAGAACTGTTAGACATAAATTTCTGTCATTTGTAAATCACCCAGACAGTGGTATTTGTTTCAGCAGCATGGACAGCCTGACACTGACTTTCCTTCTCCTTGAAGAAAGCTCCACCATCAGTCTGAAAGACTCCTTGGGAGTGAGCCCTCTATAAAAGAAGTAGGATGAAGGTGACAGAGGATGACATGAGAGAAATATGTCAGCACCAGCAACTTCCAAGAGCTTGTGTTCCCACTTTCAGAGGCAGGCAGGTCTGTGGAAGCACAAGGTATACCTATAAAACAATGTAACATAAATGTATTTTAACATTGAGCAACTTATACCAATGATTATCTTTCCTTCTAAAGCACATTAATTCCAACAATATTCTCCTGGTACAAAAAAAAAAAATCCGAAGTGCAACTTTTATATTGCCCTGAGGGTCTGTAGCTTTGTTCATTTATTTATCTTAAGTATCTCTACTGGCGGTAAATTTTTATCACTGGAAGAGAGAGGTGATTTAGAAAAAAAAAAAACTACAACAAAATGTATTTAAAACAATCTTGGAATACATATTGGTGTGCTGGTTATCTATGGCTGCATAACAAACCACCCCAAAACAACAGCAACATATCCAGGGCATGATCCTGAGAGTGGGCTGAGATGAACTGGGTGGTTCTTCTGGTTTCGCCAGGACTCGCCCATAAGTCCACAGTCAGCTGTTAACTTTACCTTTTGGCGACTAAGCTGAGAGCAGGCCTCACTCTCGTTCCTGGCAATTGACTCAGTCTTTGATTGAGATGACAGGGGGCCAGGCCGTGGGTCTCTCATGATTTAGTTGGCTAGCCTAGCGTTGTTTACACAGCAGCTTGGCAGGTTCCAAATGAGAAAGTGGAAGAATGCTAAGGCTGCCTAAGGTTTCCACTTGGAACTGGAAGATCACTCGCCATCTTTTATTGGCCAAAGCAACACACAAGTCCAACTCAGATTCAAGGGATGAAAACAAAGACTCCAAATTTTGATAGAAGGAACTGCAAAGTCACAATGCAAAAGGGCATAAATGTGAGAAGGAGTGGAAAGTCATGGCTACTTTACAAACTAAAACAAGTATAGTTAAACTGAATAATGCTGCCTTGGGATCTTTGTTTGTTTGTTTTTGAGATACTGGGAGTTGTACTCAGGGGTGCTCAATCCCTGAGTTGCATCACCAGCTGTTTTTATTTTTTATTTTGAGACAGGGGCTCACCAAGTTGCCCAAGCTGACCTTGAACTCACAATCCTCCTGTCTCAGCATCCCAAATTCCTGGGATTACGGGAGTGCACCACCAGGCCTGGCTGTGTTCTTACATGGCAAAACAGCAAATAAACAGGCCCTCTCAAGCCTCTTTTTTGTCTGTTTTGTGTTTCTGAGGATCAAACCCTCTAGCCTTTTTTTTTGGCAGTACTGGGGATTGTACCCAGGGGTGTTCTACCATTGTCTACCATTGAGCTGTATGCCTGGCCCTTTTTATTTTTTATTTTGAGAAGGGAGTTTAGCTAAGTTGCCCAAGCTGGCTTTGAACTTGTGATCCTTCAACACTTGAGCCTTTGGGGGACATTCCAGATCCAAACTATAACACAGAGAAACTGAAAAGATTATTCTAAAAAACTTCACAAATGGTAAAATGAAAAATAGTCCATAAAGATATATCCAACTGTATATAAAATAATAAAAAAACAGCAAGTGCAGTGGGACACATGTGCTACCAGCTACTAGAGGCTAAGGTGGGAGGATTGCAAGTTCGAGGCCTCCCTGGGCAATTTGGTGAGATCCCTTCTCAAAATAAAAAATAAAAAGGGTTGGGAATGTAGTTCAGAAGTAAAGGGCCTCTATGTTCAATCCCCAGTACCAACACACACACACACACACACACACACACACACACACACGGAGCTCTTTATGAGGAACAGTCTCTCTCCAGACAACAAATACTCTGGCCACTTGGTCTTAAACTTTCTTAGCCTCCAGAATTGTGAGCAATGAATTTCTATTGTATAGCTGAATATAGTGGTACACACCTGTAATCCCAGCAACTTGAGACTGAGGCAGAAGAATCACAAGTTAAAGACCACCCTGTGCAACTTAGTGTGACCCTGTGTCAAAATGAAATAAGAAATGTGGGTGTGGTGGTACTCATTGGTAATCCTAGCAACTCAGGAGGCTGAGTAGGAAGATCACAAGTTTGGGGCCAGCCTCAGCAACTAAGCAAGGCCCTAAACAATTTAGCTGAGACCCTATCACTAAATAACAAGTAAAAAGGGCTAGGGATGTAGCTCAATGGTTAAGCAAACCTGAGTTCAATCCCTGGTTAAAAAATAAATAAATAGGCCATCTTGCGTCCCCGCGTGTGTGCGCCTAATCTCAGCTGGTCTGCCAGAGACCCCCTGAGCGCCAAACCTAGTACCCCGC
>PVKS010045205.1:0-13922 GCA_004027875.1 Aplodontia rufa | reverse complement strand
TAATGATTTAGAGCACTTTCTCATGTATTCATTGGCTTGATCGATGTCCTCTGGTGAGAAGTTTCTGTTTAGCTCTTTGGCCCATTTATCAATTGGGCTGTTGGTGATTTTGTAGCTGACATTTTTGAGGATTTTATAGATTCTGGATATGAGACCCTTGTCTGAGGAATCATAGTCCATGATACTCTCCATTTCTGTATGGTCCAACACTTCAACATTTAGGAGTAGGCAAAGACTTTCTCAACAGGTCTCCAAAAGCGAAGGAAATAAAGTCAAAAATCAGTGAATGGGATTTCATAAAGCTAAAAAGCTTTTGTACTGCCAAGGAAACAATCAAAAGAATCGAAAGGGAGATTTTTAAGCAAGAGAGATTAAGTGCAAAAGAAGCAATGTCGGCATGTAGACGTTTCCTCACGGTCAGCAGCTGGACTAGCTAAACATGCGTGAGAATGAAGGATGGAATGATTTCACTAAATGGGGGAGTCCAGTAGAGAATGCAACTCCGGAGCCAACCTGCTGGGGCCTAGAGTGCTGCCACTTACAGGACAGGTGATCTCAGACAATCACTCAGCCACTCAGCATCAGCGCCCCCTCTATAAAATGGGGCTAAGACTAGAACCTACTTCACAGTTAATTAGGTTAAATGAGTGAAGAATGAAGTCCTTGGAGCTGTAAGGCGAACACAGCCTCAAGATTAGCTCTCCTCATCAGGGGTGCTGTTAGCGGCACTGAACTTGAACAATGCTGTAATTGTCATAGCAAGGGCATTCCTGTGACTGGTAGATTTGGAAATTAAACCAGTGCTTTTACTATGAAAAAATACCCCCTCTTCATAATATTTTCAGCAGTAAGACAATAGTATGCATAGACCAAACACATCTGTACCTCTCCAGGGTCAGCTTTACTGAGTGACACTAAATCCACAGGCTACTTTCACTGCAGCAGTTCATGCATACTCATGGGTCACATGATAACCATAAGTCAGGTAGACACAGGTTCTTTTATTTCAACCTTGATTTCTAATACCTCTGAAACTCAAGTCACACATCATAGTTCACACAATTATTTATATAAATCACAGAAAAGCTAAGAAAGGGCTAAGGCAGGTGTGGGGTTGGTTAAAGGCTCTGAGCCAAGGGCACAGGTAGAGGAGAAACCAAGGCAAAGTCCAAGAGTCACTGCCGGTCAGGGCGTCAGGTGAGGTTTTGCTTTTCTTTTTCGTTCTTAAGAGAGAAAGAGAAAGGCTGGAGAGGTGGCTCTGAGGTTATGGCGCTTGCCCGGCATGTGGGGGTAAGTGAGTTCAAACCCCAGCACCACGTACATGATGAAGTCTCAGAGCAATGAAAGCTCCATGAAAAACTAAATAAAAAAAAAATTGTTTCTTTCTGTCTCTGTCCCTCTCTCTCACTGTCCTCCTCTCTTTAAAAAAAAAAGAAAAGAAAAGAAAAAAGAAAGAGAAAGGGAGAAAGAATCAATTTTATTTATTTTTTTTGTCTGGCCTTTGTTTCCCCAACACTTAATTGTGAATGAGGTGTAGGGGTTTGAACCTGGGTCCTTGCACATGCCAGGCAAGCACTCCAAACGCTAAGTGACCGCTCCAGCTCCTCAGGTAAGGTTTTTAACAGTCCCGTTCTGCAGAGTTGCTAAAGTAGAGGCTATTGCCAGGCACGTGGCACACGCCTGTAATCCCAGCAACTCAGGAGGCAGAGGCAGGAGGATTCCAAGTTCAAAACCAGCGTCAGCAATACAGCAAGGCCCTAAGCAACATTAATGAGACCCTGTCTCAAAAAATAAAAAGGGCTGGGGATGTAGCTCAGTGGTAAAGTGCCCCTGGTTGAATTCCCAGCACCTGAAACAAACAAACAAACAAGAAAAACAAAACGAGGCTCTGGATGGACGTCAGGTCCTGTTTCAGAGTGTCAGCTGGTGGTGTCAGCCTGGAGTGGGCCGTATGTGGGTGTCATGAGCGGGACAAACCGTGCTCTGTTGACGCCCAAGGACAGAGATTTGTAGGTTCACCGCTGTGAATTCACCCGGGTGAGGTGAGCGAGGGGTGAGCTGGTGACCAGGTGAGTGTGCTGCGGTGTCCAGTCTCGGGGTGCTCCTCTCCTCCCTTTATGGGTCTGAGAAGGGGGGCTGCCTCTGGTAAGGTTGATGAGCTGCCGGGTCTGCTGTTCCTAATGTGATCTGGGATGTCCATGTGTCCGTGTGCTCCTGGATTTAGTTTACAAGTTGACACATTAAGTATTTACCACTTTGTGCCTCCTGGTGGCTGCTTACTGGTGCAAACAAGGTGCAGAGTCCTTCCGCGCTGGCGCTTGTACTCAACATGGAGTAGCTTGTGGGAAAAGCACTGCTTCACAGAATGGGTGACTCGGGGTCAACAAGCCGAGGGCTGCTGTCCTACACAGCCTGCTCCCCACATTATGAAAAGCTAAATGAAATGTGAAAACTTAGACGAACTGGGGTGGCGTCTGGCTGGGAGCTAAGGCCTGGGCTTGGCTTGTTTGGGACAGGAGGCTTTGCCCTCCACTCGAGATGGCAGGAGGAGCAGTGGACCCTCTGGTTTGGGTGGCATGTGCGACATTGGCTGAATAGTTGTGGGGACGCAAAGGAGAGAGATGGGACAGAATGAGCAGGAATATCAACTCAGGGCAGTGATGGAAGAGGACCTGGAAGTGAACTGAAGTAGGAAACAAACGCAGCTTGGGGGGCCTCAAGTTTTCTATTGCAAGAGGCGAACGGTGTGTTGCAGAAGGCCAGCCAGGGGATGCGAAGAACTGTCACTGAACTTCTAGATGTGCTTTAGACATCCCATCCCGCTGAACCCAGATAAGCAGAACTAACCATGGCCAGGCTCAGTAACCTCAAGTGACAAGGCCAAGACATCTGATAAACAAGTGACTTGGTTCCTGCTCAACTCAGAGGTGGTCCCTCTAAAAGCAGACACTCCCAGGAAGTCCTAGGGTTGATCCACCTGTTTACTTCCAGCCTCCTAGTTACTCTTTAGCTGAAAGCACCCTGGTGAGGGAGCAGAAGTTCCAGAGCTGACTGGTCACCCCGGCCCCCCCCAGCCTGGGATTGGCATCTTATTTGCATCCTATTGTACAGGCTCCAAGTCCTGCAAGTGCGGATAACTTTGAAGCTGGCTTTCCCCTACTCCCACCCCCAGGAACAGGCCCCTTGTATTAAGAACTGGGTCTGTTGTGGCCTCCCTGTCCAGGGGAGGAGGCTACAAAGGAAACCGCCAGGCAGTACAGGAAGCTGGGCTGGGTAGCTAAGAAATTAACTCTGGGCCTGAAAAATATTTGTCTTACATTCTTACCTTTCTTTCAGTTTCAAGTGAACCCACGGGAAGCCTCTCCTTCAGAAGTCTGGAAAGGCAGTTAGAGCAGAGCAGGCGCTGCTGGGAGTGCAGGCCAAGGCCCCTGTGGTCAGGCCCTGCTGAGAGGAGGAAAGATGTGAAGCGGGTGAGCTGAGGTGGGCCCAGGAGGGCTTCCCTGTGGAGGGCCTTCAGCCCTCAGGCTGATCTCAAAATTCAAGCTGGGGTGGGGTATTGTGTCTTCCCACCTGCTCATTTCCTGAAGGACCACAGGGGCAAAGCCTAGCTCACAGGCCCCAGGGACTCAGAAGCTGCAAAGGGAGTGGTAGCTTACAGTTCTGAGGGTTGGCCTCATAGATAAAGAGGGTAGAATCACGGAATCGGAGTATTATTAAACTATAAAAAGGCATGACATTTGATAACATGCACAGCATGGCTGGACTTCAAAGACGTTGTGTGAAGTGAAATAAGCCAGACAAAAAAGGACAAATGTGTAGATTTCACTTACGTGAGGCACCTAGGACAGACAAATTCACTGAGAGGCAGTGGGAGGGACAGCTGGGAACTCACCTTCAATGGGTACAGAATTTCACATGGTTAGATGAAAATGTTCTGAGACAATCTGTACAGTGTGGTTGTACTTAATGACACTGAGCTATACTCTTTAAAATGGTGGCAACGGTTAGGTTTTTACCACAGTAAACAAATTCCATTTATTTACTTTGTTTTTGTTTTTTTTTGAGAGGATGTACTGGGGATTGAACCCAGGGGTAGTTTACCACTGAGCTACATCTCCAGTTGCTTTTATTTTTACTTTCAGACAGGGTCTCACTAATTTTCTGAGACTTACTAAGTTGCTGAGACTGGCTTCAAACTTGTGATCTTCCTGCTTCAGCCTCCCAAGTTGCTGGAATTATAGGCATGAGCCATTGTGATCGCTCTTTAAGAGTTCTTGAGGTCAGGAATTCTGTAGTGGCTTGGGTGGGTGGTTCTGGGGATGCTCTGGTGATGCTGCTGGGGTCTTTGATGGTTTAGTGGGGTCTACTTCCAGAATTCTTATCCATATGGCTCTTGTGTGGTGCTGGCATCAGGGGGAGACCTCAATTGTCCAACACATGGCCTTTCCGCAAAGCTGCTGCGTGTCCTCAGGACATGCTGGCTACCTTCCCTTAGAGGGACCTTCTGTGAGGTCAAGATACTGCTGCATTCTCCTGTGGGTTAGCCCAGGAAGCCACAGAGCTCACACACTGTCATCTCCATAGTATGCTACGACCAGCCCCAATGCCTGGACATGACTATGCAGGTCACTGTGTGCCACCTTGGAGGCTGGTTACCATGGAAGCCAAGATTTCCCCTATCAGCAAAACTAGATGCTTAAAAGCACCCAAGAGAATAATCTAAGTTTAGCAAAATACTATCTCCACAGCGGAGTTGGGTTTTGTGGTTGGAAACAGCCAGGATTTGGAGTTAGTCCTGGTTTCCAAACCTGGCTTTGTCATCACCTATGAAGTCTTCTTGCCATTTTGCAGTACTCTCCTTCTTTGTGGGTGTGTGGGACTTACGCTTTTTTTTTTTTTTTTTTTTTTTTTTTTTAGATCACTTGAGCTGGCTGATACCTATAAGCCCAGCTGCTCTGGAGGCTGAGGCAGGAGGTTCAATTTTTCTGCATGTTGAGAACGTTCCTAATAAAAAGATGAGGAAGAAAGATTCTAGCTGAGCAGATTAAGGAGCTGTGTGACCTGGGGCAGATTTATCTAAAAGTACCCACCTCCTCTGTTAGCTGGATTAAGAGTACATCTGGCTCAGCTGACCCTTAGCAGTGTCTGGTGCAGTGCTGAGAGGCTTTGGGAAAAGTATGTGAACCTGGTGGCCTCCACCTATAGTCGTGGTAACTATGGAGCTGAAATCGTGCTAACTGGAGCTGGGTGTGGTGGCAGCCACCTATAATCCCAGCGGCTCTGGAGAATGAGGCAGGAGGATCACAAATTCAAGGCCACCTTCAGCAATTTAGTGAGGCCCTAAGCAACATGGCTAGACCCTGTCTCAAAATTAAAAGGGCTGGGGATGTGACTCAGTGGTTAAGCATCCCTAGGTTCAATTACCGGTGCAAAAAAAAAGAAAAAAAAAAAAGTAAGAAATCCTGTTAACCCAACACGCTGGAGCAAACCTGCCTCGGCTGGGGGGCGTGGGCTGCAGGAGACCGGTGGGGGGGAAGTGGGCGTGGCCTGATAGTGGAGGAGCGAGTCTTCTGCGAGTGGAGGGCGGAGCCTGATTTATCCGGACCAATCGTGGAGTAGAAGTCAAAGCTGGCGCCAAAAGCTAAATGGAGAAACTCGGGACAGGTCTCAGCCCGCAGCCTGGGGTGGGGTCCTCTTCCGCGGGCTTCCAGGTCCCCTAAGGGCTTGAACGCCGGCAGAGCCACGTTTCCCAGTGGAACAAGGGTCACAGGCTCAGGGGGAGGGGGAGGCACGCAAGCCGAGCCTCGGAGGCCGGGGGAGGGGAGGCTGGTGACTTTCCCTCCCCGCGGTCCCGGTTTCCTACAATGGATAGGCGTTCGGTACTCGGGACACAGGGAACTACAAATGAAGCCCTCGTTCCCGGCTGCCGCCCTGTTAAGGTGCGCATATCAGCAGCTACAGAAAATCCTTGGTGCCCAAGAGAGCAACCGAACGCAGCGCTTTGGATACGGATTACAGGAAACTGGAATGCGAACGAGGTATTAAATGACACCGAACATTTGTTGGTAAGTTTTGCAAGGCAAACGTGTCCGGCAAATCAAAGCCAAGAACCAAATGAGGTGAAGACTTGCTGAGTTCCCGTCTCCACCCTCACCCCGCGGGAGTTTTCAAACTCCTCTTTAGCCTAAGTGGAGCCCAGTGAATCATAAATGAATTTCTGGTTCTTCAATCGTTCTCTGAACTTGAATTTCTGCTCAGTTTGCAATTTTTAAAACAAGAGCGACAGTGGTTTGATAGGAGAAAGGGTAGAAAGCACCAGGACCCTCCCTCTTTATCATTTATTTAGTTTGACACACTTCACAGCAACTAGCTCCTTTAACACTACACTCACTTTATTAATCCCACACGGTAGTGACGGTTACAAGTCCCATTTGCCAATGGAACTGCTGTAACCTCTAGGCTGCCCGATCATCGCCGACCTCCCCGGTGGTCGGTTCTGAACACCCGTGCACCTCCACCCCGACACCAGTCTAAACAGTCGCAGCCAGGAGCTTTTTTCGGCGTTTGCACCAACCTCATTTGCAAAGGCCCGCGGCCAGCTTCGGAGACTTTTACCGAGAGGTGGGGCTGCGGGGTGGAGATCCGCTCGCGCTCTCTGGCGAGCTCCAATCGCGGCGCCTCACGCAATCCCAAACGGTTCGGGCCGAGTCAGGGCCCGCGCGCGCCACGGTCGCCGACACGCCCCGGGCTGCGGTCTTTGTGCTAGGGGTTCGCGGGGGCAGGGCCCCTGCGTCCCCGCCCGGCCAGCGCCCCAGAAGGCCCCGGAGCGGCGAGCACTCCCGCCCTGCGCTTGAATCTCCCGCGCTGCGCGGGAGGGGGCGGGGCCCGGCGCCCGGCTCTTCCCATTGGGCGATCCAGGCCCGCCCCCCTGCGCGCGCGCAGTTCGGCGGGGGATTTAAAGGGCGAGAGCTGACTGTTGCGAGTGCTCCAGCTTCCACCTCGCCGCTTCCTCTGCCTGGTCTCCACGTCCTCCGCCGCCACAGCCATGCTCTCGGTCCGCACCCCGCTCGCCACCATCTCTGACCAGCAGCAGCTGCAGCTCTCGCCGCTGAAGGGGCTCAGTCTGGCCGACAAGGAGAACACGGTGAGCGCGGAGCCGGAGCGAGCCGGGCGGGCGGTGGGCTTGCGGGGGCGGAGGGGGTTGGGTCCCGCAGTCGCTCACGCGCGTCTCCCCACAGCCCCCGGCCCTCAGCGGGACCCGCGTCCTGGCCAGCAAGACCGCGAGGAGGATCTTCCAGGAGCCCGTCGAGCCGGTGAGCGGCCCGCGTGGGGCGGGAGCAGGGTCCGAGCGGGGCCGCCGGCAGGGGGCGCCCCAGGAGCCCGAGCTTGGCGCCAAAGCCGCATTGTCTCAGATGTGGGGCCTGCACCCCACCCGGCGCTCCTTTCCCGCCAAAGTGTCCCCATAGATCCTACAGTCCTTGTGCCTGGAGAAAGCAATGACCGCCAATGGCAATTTCATGTGGTTCACTCAACACCTTTTCTCCCCAACAGAAAACTAAAGTACTTGCCCCCGGCGTGGAGGATGAGCCACTGCTGAAAGAGAACCCCCGCCGCTTTGTGATCTTTCCTATCGAGTACCATGATATTTGGCAGATGTATAAGAAAGCTGAGGCTTCCTTTTGGACAGCCGAGGAGGTAATCACATTCAGGAACTTGCCACTGCCCCGACCCTAGAAGACCCCTGCAGGACACTTACCACTTGTTTGACATGCACTTGGGGTTGGTTGCCCACTGGGTGTTAGGTGCTGCCATTGGCAAGGGGAATCTGGACAGGGAGAGTGGAGTGCACTTTTAGAAGTGTGTATTTGTGAGCTCCTGCACCTTGAATCGCCTCCCTAATACTAACAGTTGTGAACTTCTAAATGTCAGGTGGATCTTTCCAAGGACATTCAGCACTGGGAAACCCTGAAGCCTGAGGAGAGATACTTTATTTCGCATGTTTTGGCTTTCTTTGCAGCAAGTGATGGCATAGTAAATGAAAATTTGGTGAGTGTGAAAGTCTTGCTTTTCTCATCTTTTTAGTTTTTCCATAAGGTGAATATATGTGTGTGTAAGCTAGAATTTGTATTTCTTGGCATTTCCTGTTTTCCAACACTGCAGTTGTTTCTTATGATATTTTTTCCCCAATGGTAAGTGGCAGTAATTTTCTTTGTAGCTTTGCTGTTTTAATATTTGGGCTACATATGTCTTCTATTATTATTATTTTGTGCTGGGAATTGAACCCAGAGGGGTTTTACCACTGAGCTACATCCCCTTCCCTTTTTATTTTGGCATAGGGTCCTGCTAAGTTGCTGAGGCTTGGCTTTGAACTTGTGATCCGCCTTCCTCGGCCTCCCCAGGGATTATAGGCCAGCATCAACAAGCCCAGCTTCATATATCTTATTTTAAATGGATCTTTCTTGAAATGATTTAGGAAAAAAAAATGAATCAATAATCAAATGTTCTCAGAAATCCTGTAAAATAGGAGTTATCTATTTCCTGATTTATAAATTGAGTATATGACATAAAATGTTGAGCTTACCACAGAATCGTGAAGAATTGTATTATAAAGAAGCAAACCTTTAATGCTATAAAGAAGTGACTAATGTTACAGGATGCATCTAAGGACTTCCCGCGCCAAATTTTTTCTCAAACTTTTGATGTGCTTTGCCTACCACTAGGTGGAGCGATTTAGCCAAGAAGTTCAAATTACAGAAGCCCGCTGTTTCTATGGCTTCCAGATTGCCATGGAAAACATCCATTCTGAAATGTATAGTCTCCTTATTGACACTTACATTAAAGATTCAAAAGAAAGGTGAGTACTCAAATAGTATGCTAGAATGTTTTGGATTTCCTAATCAACTTTTATTTCATGTTTGTTTGGCTTGTATAGGGATAAAAATGTTTCTAGAATGACTAAGCAGATAGTCATAAATTTCCAGCACCCATGGTCATGTTTGCTCTGAACAAGGGGCCTAGGGCCTAAATTCACTTTATTAGCCAGTTATTTAACATTATGAAGGTCCTCCTTTTTTAGTGTTGGAAGAATATGGAAAATCTAATGTCTTTTGAAAAAGCATCCCTAGAGTTTGAGGTTTGGCAGTCTTGTGGCAAATTTATCATTCCTACAGTATGTGGTTGGGGTAGGGTGATTGGGGAGGATACAAATGTAACTTGCCTCTTAGGAGGTTTGTAATACAGTACAGAAAATAAGACCTAGAAATAAAATGAGAGGGATTATATAATATGGACAGCGTTAAGCCATAAGATTAGTTTAGGCATAGGGAAGGCAATTTGGCTGAAATAATAGCTTATATTAGGGGATCATAGAAAAACAAAGGTAGCTTAAGGCCCATTTTATGTTTTGAAGGTTGGAGAGAAGAGGGCATGAGTAATGGGCTGTATTGAAATATGCTAAGGTCAGCTTTAGGACAGGAGCCTCATGTGGAACAGGTGGTGAAGCTATGACTGTTGTGGACAACTTAGGAGAATGTGAAGAAGGGTGGTAACTTGAAAGACTAGTGGGATTGAAGAAACTGGGATAAATGGGAGGCAGAAGGTGTTGGGAAGGAAGACTTAGAGAAGGGTAGTCAAATGGATTGATTTTCTGATCTGGTATCAACAATGTAGCGTAGAATTATAGGAGGAGGCAATCTTAGATAAGTTTATTGGTTTAATTATTGTTGGCAGTTGGGGCCCAATTAATGTACTCAGTATAGTCTTTATAAGGAGTGTCCATTTAGTGGGATGGTAACATAGCAATTAAGATTTTATGGCTTGTGAACTATGATCTAGTCTTGAAATAATTAAGCCAAAAATATGCCCTAGAGAGCCATGCATTGTAGTGAACGCCTGTAATTCCAGCTAAAGAGGAGGCTGAAGCAGAAGGATTGCATGTTTTAGGCTATCCCTGGACAACTTAGACTTTCTTAATAAAAAAATTTGTAAAAGGACTGGAAGTGATAGAACTTAGCTAGCATGTGTGAGAATCTGGGTTCAATACCATAAAAATAAATACCCTGGGTGGTTAATGAACTTTTATGTAAGTAGACCGTGGAGCTTATTATGAACTAAAGAATACCTAAAATTGTGTTAGTTTGCATAAGTCAAATGAATGTTGATTTTAAAAATTGGAGGGAAAAGCTGACCAGTTTAAAAAAAAATTTTGAGACCTTGGAGAGAATTGGTAAACACATTTATGTTCATCTCAGTGGCTTGTTTAGAAGTTTGGGGTCAGTTCTTTGTCATTGCTGATGATGTATGCCTTCGCCTATAGGGAATTTCTCTTCAATGCCATTGAAACAATGCCTTGTGTGAAGAAGAAAGCAGATTGGGCCTTGCGTTGGATTGGGGACAAAGAGGCGACCTATGGTAAGGATGCCCTTGGCCCTAGTGAAACCTTCATTTTCTAAGTAATGATGCTGGTGGCCTGTCCTGTGAATACCAGCAGTTGCTCACTGGGACCATTGTGGTGTTCTCTCTTTAGGAGAACGGGTTGTTGCCTTTGCTGCCGTGGAAGGAATCTTCTTTTCTGGTTCTTTTGCGTCAATATTCTGGCTCAAGAAACGAGGACTGATGCCTGGCCTCACATTCTCCAATGAGCTTATTAGCAGAGATGAGGTTAGTCTAAATCAGTGACAGGCTGAATTGGCAGCCAAATAACTGCAACTCTTGGTCATATTCTTCTGTTCACTGAAGGGGACCCAAGATATCAAATGACATCATGTCCACATTTGAGTTCACCTACATACATAACTCAGGAATGAATGAAGTGCTTTATGTCCTCAAATTATTTTACTCATTCTCGATAAAATTCATTCCTACATACATACCTGTTGTATGTGTGAATCCACAAAACTGAAAGTACTTAATAGAGGGATGGTGAGAGAGAAAGACAGAATCAATTTTAGTTTTTTTTTTATGTGGCTTTCGTTGCTCAGACGCTTTGTTATGGATGTGGTGCTAGGGTTTGAACACACGTACTCGCACATGCCAGGCTTTTATTTTTGCTTTATTCTATGTCATCTTACTATATATTTTTTTTAACTTTTAATCTTTTTTTTTTTGGTACCAGGGATTGAACCCATAAGTGTCCTTAAATACAGCCACATCCCCTGCTGTGATTATATTTTATTTTGTTTTTCTGATGCTTAGTTGTGTATGTAGTGCTGGGGTTCAATTCCAGGTCCTTGTGCCTACCGGGCAAGTGCTCTGCTGCTGAGCCACTGCTCCAGCTGTTATTTTTTATTTTGAGACAGGGTCTTGCTAAGTTGCGAAGGCTGGTCTCTACCTTGCAATCCTCCTAGCTCAGCCTCCAGAGTTACTGGTATTACAGGCATGCACCACCATACCCATACCTGCCACCTTAATCAACTTTTTTTTTTTTTTTTTTTTTTTTTTAAAGAGAGGGACAGTGAGAGAGATAGAAAAATAACTTCTAGTTTTTCACATGGCCTTCCAACACTTAGCTGTGTACGTGGTGCTGGGGTTCGAACCCGGGTCCTCGTGCTTGCCAAGCGCAAGCACCGAAACCGTTCCAGCCCCTTAATCAACCTTTTGACTTATTTATTTTGCTTTTGTTGGTGCATTATAGTTGCATCTATTGCCCCTACTATATTTCAGTTGGTTGGTAAGCTTCCAATGAAGCAGTTCATTTGGTTCCAGTGTGTCCTTGTAGGCACCTGGATTAAACTGAGGAGAGGGAGGTAAAGATGCCCAGGCTACGTCTGGTTTAAGTCACATGAAAAGGCAAAGAAAGAACACAAATCCCAGCATGTCTGGAGCCCAGTGGACAGATCAAACAGCTGAGCCTCTCTTACAGAAGGATAAAAGCAAGCCTTCTTGGGGTTTAATGCACTAAGAAGATGCAGATTCATTTCACTTGAAATTGCATCATTAATTCCTGAGCATCTAAAAGCTAACTGTCCCATCCCTCTGGGAATGAAGGCAAAATTAGAGCTCATAGCTGTAAAAAGAATAGTTGAGCAAAAGTTTGACTCCTTTTGACACCACCCAGGGCAGTGAGGAATAGGCCTGGCCTTGCTGAGGTTGCTGCTAGGAGAGCCTTGGGAGGGCTGAGGTCTGCCTCATTGACACCAGCAGAGTAGATGGTGATCCTCCCTTTGGTCACAGGTGAACTGCCTTCAGTAAGGCCAGGCAGGTTGCATGAGAGTACAGGAAAGGATAAATAAAGCAATTTCATATTTCACATTAATTGAACTCTGACTCGATCTTGAACTTTCTTCCAGGGTTTACACTGTGACTTTGCCTGCCTGATGTTCAAACACCTGCTACACAAACCGTCGGAGCAGAGAGTAAAGGAAATAATTATCAATGCTGTTAGGATAGAACAGGTGGGTGCTCTGTCCAGGTCCTGTGCTTGCTGGACGATGTCTTTATGCCTTGGGTACTCAGACGTCCTGTTTTGGTCTCCAGGAGTTCCTCACCGAGGCCTTGCCTGTGAAGCTCATTGGGATGAACTGCACTCTGATGAAGCAGTACATTGAATTCGTGGCAGACAGGCTGATGCTGGAGCTGGGCTTTAGTAAGGTAAAGCATCGCTGATCTAGTTTTCTCCTGCCTTTGAAATCTGGGTTTGGTGCTTATGTCTCCATGTGGACTTTTTCAGGTTTTCAGAGTAGAGAATCCATTTGACTTTATGGAGAATATTTCACTGGAAGGGAAGACTAACTTCTTTGAGAAGAGAGTAGGCGAGTATCAGAGGATGGGAGTGATGTCGAATCCAACAGATAATTCTTTCACCTTGGATGCTGACTTCTGAATGAACAGAAGATGGATGTGCGCTTACTTTGCTAGTTTTTTCTCATCATCCAAAACAACAAAATTGGCTAAAGCAAGTCAGCCAGCTACACCATTGTCCACACTGTTCACCGATGACATTTACAAAGCTGTGTAGCTACCTCAGAGTCCTGTTTACCAATAACGCTAGTGGTGTTCCCTAGAAAGGGCATTTGAAACAGGCCACTTGATGCTTTTGGAACATCTTGTCTTTTGCAAGCAGGCTGTTCAGCTTCACCATAGCACTAAGATGGCAACCCTGGCTTTAAAGTGAGGGAGTCCTCAAGCAAGCGTGCCCCAGCAGGATTAAAAATCAGTTACAACTACAAGGCAGTCGAAAGATGTCAGTCTCACTGCTACAGAGCAGACTTTAAAGTTTACTTGACTAGTTTGTAAATAGAACTGGCACTTTATACACAAATGAACATGTACTGTCATGGGAAAAGCCTGATTTGGTTTCTACACCAAATACAAAGTGTTATTTACCATTGATGGAAGCCAAATTCAAAACACACAAGCAGCTAGAGCTCCACTTGTGTTGACTAAGGATATAATTCTGAGTTTTTCTTTAATGAATTGAAATGCTCTTTAATCAACTTTTAAGTCAGTCCTGTACATACCTGGACATTAGTTCTGCTGGTGCTGGTAGAAGACAGTTTATATGTTTTATCTTGGTCCCCAGGTATTGTCCTGGCTTCTGCTCAACTGAGATACAGTGTCTTTCAGGCCAGGGAGCTTCTAACTTGAGTGATTGGAAATTGAGGCTTGATTTGGGGAACTATAGTGACCCAGTGACATGTGAGGGACACTATCGTTGTTTCTCAAATAGTACTTTTCTCATTTTCTAGTTGGTGTGAGGATTTAAAAGCTCCTTGTAGGAGGGATTTAAGATAATACTAAATTTTCAAATCATCCTTGGACAAAGTGACCTGCCTAGCACTCATTAAGAGGTAAAACCAGAACTGAAATTGGCTGTCCTAAAAGTTGTTCTAACTTTGTAAGTAGGTACTGATGAGACTTGATCTTTTCTATTCACTACATGTTTCAAATTAGAAGATATTTTTGACTCCTTTGTCAATTGAGGT
>PVKS010045204.1:0-13973 GCA_004027875.1 Aplodontia rufa | reverse complement strand
TTTTTTGTGATATTCTGTATTCCTGTGACATTACCTGCTGCTGGACATGTGGATATCATTCAGCAAATATTTAGAAACTTTTACTAGTGTTTTAGAAATTATAGTCTTTTAACACAGACTCAACTATAAAAAATAAGTTATATATATCAAAATAATTAACAGTGCTATTTTTGTTCCGCAAACTTAAGTGATAGTGAAATAAGAATTAAACATTTAAACAGTCACAAATGTTCAGATGGTAAGATTTGATCTGTGGATTTTAACTTTTTGTCCTTAATTAAAATGGATTTAGGCATAAATCTGTTCTTAGCAAGAAAAGAGATTTAGAATAAAAACAAGTACAACAAGTAAATATTTTGATCCAAGTCAAAAATAGAAGGAAAAGATGAAATTTGTGTTGTTGGTTCAGGCTTCTATAACAAAGTACTATAGACTGGAGTGGATTATCAACAACAGAAATTTAATTTATTACAGTTCTGAGAGCTAGAAGTCTGAGATTAGGGTGATAGCATTGTTGGCTCCAATGAAGACTGTCTTTAAGGTCACAGATGACCAATTTCTTTTTGCTCTCTGATATGGTGGAAGGAGAGTGAGGGAGCTCTCTGGGGTCTCTTTTATAACGTCACAGTCTCATCACTGAGGGTTTCACTCTTATGATCTAATTACTTCCCCAAAGACCCCCACTTCCTAAAACTATCAGGTTGGTGGGTGTTAGGATTTCAGCATGAAATTTGGGGGAAACATAGTCTACAACAGTTACATACAATCTGAGGATATGTAATGTGAGTGAATGAGAGAGAAGAACAGAGAATCAGTTTTTATTGAGTTTTTTTCACATGGCTTTCGTTGCTCTGATGCTTAGTTGTGTATGTGGGTGCTGGGGTTTGAACTCGCGTCCTTGAGCATGCTGGGCAAGTGCCGTAACTGCCAAGTCACCGCTGCAGCCCTGTAATGTTTCCCTTGAGTGATTAGCATGCACTACTTAGTTCTGTTTAAGGATTAAGTAGCGGTAGGCCATGTCTCTAATCCCGGCTATTTGGGAGGCTGAGGCAGGAAGATTTCAAGTTGAAGTCCAGTCTGGGCAATTTAGTGAGACTGTCTCAAAATAAAAATGAAATAAAAAGGGACTGGGTTTGTAGCTAGGTGAGAACACCCCTGGGTTCACTTCCCAGTACTGCAAAAAATAGCAACAACAACAACAACAAGAACTAGTATCAAATATAAGTCCTTAGAAGACTTTAAAGCACTAAAACACTGCGTTGTCTAGAATATCAAGCCATAGAGTCTTTCATGTAACTGAATTTGTCTTCTTTGGCTAATTATTTTAGTATTAAGTGCATAAATGAGGCTGGTTCAATGGGGGAAGAATGAGAGTATATTTACTGGAATGTGTGTGTCACTCTTGTGAGATTGAGGCTTAATTTCTTGTATATCTCAGGTTCATTTTGTACTTATAAATTAAGTTTGTGCTGTGGTCTGAATTGTCCCCTAAAGCTCACGTGTTGAAACTTAATTACCAAGGTGAGAGTGTTACAAAGTGGAGCCTGTAAAGAGGTGGTTAAGTTAGGAGGGTAGAGCCTTCGTGGATGGGATTAGAACTCTTGAGGAAAGGGCTTGAGGGAGTGGGGTCAGTCCTTCTGCCATGTGAAGACACAGTGTTTGTCCTCTGGGAGAATGCAGCAGTAATGAGCAGCACTCACCAGACACCAAGCCTGCCAGCACCTTGATTTTATTCTTCCCAGCTTCCAAAACTGAGAAATAAAATTGTATTGTATATAAATTACCCAGTCTTAGGTATTTTGTTATAAAAGTAGAAATGAACTACAACCATTGAATTAAGTGTCTATTAGTTACAAGTACTTTATTCTTGATGCCCACAACATTAAGAGGTCTGATTACTGAGATAAAAGATGTGTTTAAATGAAGTTCTCACCTATGAATGATTCTGTTAATGGCATACCAATGTTAGATCATTAGGATTTACCTCCTAAGAGTTTTGGATATAATTCATTGCTGATAAACATTTAAGTAAATTTGGAGTGGATGATCACTTCCATCACCCTTGATTGTGACTTTCCCAGTAAAGCAAAACTAAGGTATCTGCTTTTATTGCTGCTGTTTGCTACTATTTTGGAAGTTCTCATAAATGTAATAGAATTAAAAAACATTAAAATGGGGGAGGGTCAATTATCTTTCAATCATTAGAATGTTATACTATATGCACTATGAGAGTAGTGGATTTGGTCTCTTTTGTTTACTTTTTTATTCAAGCATTCAAATAGTGCCTTGCATAGAGTTGCATAGATAAGCATTTATCAAATGAATGAATATTGGAGATTCTATGCTTTCTTAGATTTTCTAGCTAGGCCCACAGAGTTATAAGAGCTCAGCAAGATTGTAGTGGAACTGATAGACGTGTCTAGCTGTGCCTTGCCGTGACCTTTCCAGCTGCTGGGCTCTTTGTAACACATGAAACCTGCAAATATCAGTTTGTGGGATGCAATCTATATTCACTTAGGTTATAAAATCCTTTTCCCTTGTTTTTATTTTTTAAGGGTCGGGGGAGAAAAAGAGAGAAAGAATCAATTTTATTTTTCATCTGGCTTTAGTTTCTCCGACACTTCTTGCATGTATCGTGTAGGGGTTTGAACCTGGGTCCTTGTGCATGCCAGACAAGCGCTCCAACCGCTGAGCCACCACTTCAGCCCCTTTTTACTTGTTTTAACATCTGTTTTATTCTATTTTCTTTTTTTGCAGTTCTAATTGTGGAGTGGTAAACATATATAATCAAGACTCTTGTCTCCAAGAAACAAACCCAAAGCCAGTGAAAGCTGTAATGAACTTGGTTACTGGTATTACTTCTATGGTTTTCAATCCTACTACAGAAATCTTGGCAATAGCTTCAGAAAAAATGAAAGAAGCAGTCAGATTGGTAATACTTTTTTCTTTGTTTTTATCTTTTAAAATCTTAAGTTCAAAACATGAAATAACAGGTTAAGTCGAGTGTTTAGAGGTTTCTTTGAGCATATAAATTTGTAGAATATATTTAAGGCAAGCCCTTAATACCTCTGTAGTTTTCTTTCCATATCTTTTTTCCTTATTGTTGTTGTTTAGGGAGAATCAACTTTATTTTTTCATCTAGTCTTTGTTTCTCTGATACTTAGTTGTGTATGTGATGTTGGGGTTTGAACCTGGGTCCTTGCACATGCCAGGCAAGTGCTTCAGCTGCTGAGCTACTGCTGCAGCTCCTCATCTGATCTTTTAAAGGCCTATTTAATGGAGTGGAGGCAATTCTTAGATTTTTTTTTTTTTTCTTTTTGGTACTGGGGATAAAACCCAGGTCTTTGTGTGTGCTAGGCAAGTGCTGTACCACTGAGCTGTGTATCCCCAACTCTACTTCTTATATTTTCAAAATAAATTGAACTTGAAAATGACTTTTGTAAAAAGTGGCATTCAAATAGCTAGACAGTGCTTGGAAATATTAGTGTCAGGACTACCCCCATATTTGCTGATTTACTAGAAGGACTCAAAGGACTTGTTATGTGGTCATAATGATGGCTAAGATTTACCACTGTGAAAGGACACAAAGCAATCAGCAAAGGGAAAGGTGCATGGGGTGAAGGGTGGAGGAAACCATGCACAACCTTCTAGGAGTGCTCTCTCAATAGAGTCACACAGGATATTTAATTCTTCAGCCTTGAAGTGCGACAGGATATGTCAAGTGTTTTCTACCTGGGAGGCTCATTAGACTTAGTGTGCAAGATTTTTATTGGGGGTTCCTGTAGGCATCTGCTGCCTAATGTACCTCAAAATTCTAGGCTCCCAGAAGTGTCTCGAACCACATGTTTAGTTAGCATAGATCATGTTGTTTATATAAATGGTTTAGGTCCAATGAACCACCCTTATATTTAGGGAAGTTTCATAGCAGTGTAGGGAACTGGATACCAGCTTCAGACCTGCCTACATTATTTTCTGCCCAACCTCAGAGCTCAGCTTAAATGTCACACCCTTTTCTGAAGTTGCCTGGTTTTCAGACAGAATCAATTTCTTCATTTAACAGTTATTTGCTTTAGGTGCCAGATATAACAGATGGCATAAAACTTTGAATAGCATCATCACATCATGCTGTTATTATGTGTATACTGCCAAGGTTGTGTTATAGACTGCTGTTTTTATCTTGCTTAACAAAAAGCCTTGTGTACTTCATCAACTATGACTTGTATAATAGTGTGTAGTTTATAAAGATTTATGAAGAGTTCTTCAAATTCGAGTGAAATGACAGTCCTCTAGAGGATTAGCTTTTCCAGAGTTAACAGTTTGTATGGGGCGGAATTATGATTCTAGATTCAATATTCTTTTTTTTTTCTTTTTCTTTTTTTTTTTTTAAGAAAGCTTTTCATGTGGCTTTTGTTGCTCCGACACTTCATTTTTTTTTAATAATTTATTTTATTTATTTTTAAAGAGAGACCGTGAGAGAGAGATAGAGACAGAGAGAATCAATTTTTATTGAGTTTTTCACATGGCTTTAGTTGCTCTGACACTTAGTTGTGTATGTGGGTTGCTGGGGTTTGAACCCGGGTACTTGTGCATGCCAGGCAAGCACCATAACCACCAAGCCAGCGCTCCAGCCCCCGACACTTCATTTTGTATTTGGTGCTAGTGTAGAACCCGCATTTGCGTATGCCAGGCAAGTACTGTATCTACTGAGCCACTGCTCCAGCCCTCTACATTCTTTCTAACACTGCTGCTCACAGGACTCTGTATGGCAGAAAGGGCAAGGAGGAGACTAAGCTCCTGCTTGTATTGGATAGAACAATGTCTCTATGGTGTATATTGTGATTCTGCCTAAGATTGTTTTAAGAAATGGTTTTGCTGGGAAAAGAGTTTGAAAAATACAGCATTTACATTTTTTGCCTCTCTGTTGAATGAATCATTTTATAAATGAGAAGGCTCTAATTCAAGGCAGTTTTAAAATCCCTGCTTCTCAGTCTCTGCTTCTCTAATGGGAGTGGTGGTATACTTGTACATATTAACCTTTTTATCATTTTAATGGTAGTGAATTGTTTTAGAAAACCATGGGGATCTGTCTCCTGTTGACATAATATATTCTGCAAGATGCATGTAGTTAGTTCTGCCTAGTTTGCTTCAGTGATCATGACAGCCTTTATGTTTTTTTATTGTAACAGAATCACACAAGGAATTCATTAGTAACAGCCAAATCACATTTTTTAAATGGTAGTCAACCATAATATCTAATGGAAAGAAGCCAGGCATGCCAGCTTCAGAATGCCTCAGTGAAGCTGTTGGTTATCATTAAATGCAATTGCTTATAATGATCCAAACAGTTTTGTTATCCCAGTACAAAGCAGTGAATATAAATCTAATCTCTTTACCAGTAGGAGATGCGGAAGTCAAATTGTTCCCATATCTACAACTTTACTTGTAGTAGAAAGTTGTGGAATTTTTTATCCAATAAATCAGGTATGAATGAGCTTCTCCTTGTTGACTTTTGATCTCTGGACCCTTAACTGTCATGCCAGAAGTGGTGTTAGAGATTAATGGAAATTTCTGAGTTAATTAAGTTGCATGTTTATGGGACTCTTTTTAATCAGTAATTTAATTATAACTTTTAACATAGGGACCATAAAAAGGTCAGAGCACAGTGGAGTTCTCACTAGGTGGGATTGATCCTTGGTCTGAGGGAAAAGCAGTGGTTATTGGGGGAGGGGGTATTCCCTGGGGAACTTCATGGGTACCCAGAGTCTAGAAATTAGCTGAGGACTTGTCTCACCTGTGTGGAACTCGGGCCCATTTTCCCTGGAAGTAGACTTGGAAGAAAGGGCCAGTGTTCCTCCTCATGCCTAGGCCTGGCTTTGGCTGAGTTGTTGCCTTCCTGTACATCAACACAGTTTCACTTGATGAATCTTGTTTTCACGATTCATCTCTCTTTGAGGGGAGATGACAAAGGGCAAAAAATTTATCACATAGTTGTAAAAGAAATTTTATGATATTGGAAGATGCGGTTTAACTTTACCTAGGCTTCAGCTTCAGTTACATAAAATCAGGCCCTTGGTAATACTTAAGATGTCTGTTCCCTGTAATCAGATTTTTCTATTCTTTAGTATGGTCAGTGAGCTCTAGAGCATGAAAGGGCACTACTATTGATGTTTGAGTTGAGTTTGTTTATTTCTTTATTAATTCAGTAAACTGAATGTCCAGGTACCAGGGCTAGATGCCAGATGAATACTTCCTTCTTCCTTCCTCCCTTCCCAATTAATGACATCAAAAATCGGATTTTAATTTTGGACCAGTTTACTGCATTAAGAGAAGACTACTTTTATGATTGCTTCAATCAAAATGAATTTTTTATTCCAGCAAAAGGATAGAGTGAAAATTAAAATTTAAGGAAGACTAGGTCCCAGTTTTTGTAATATAAGGCTTTTTATTACCTCCTACAGGTTCACCTTCCTTCCTGTACAGTATTTTCTAACTTCCCAGTCATGAAAAAGAATATTTCTCATGTTCATACCATGGATTTTTCTCCCAGAGGTGGATACTTTGCGTTGGGGAATGAGAAAGGCAAGGCCCTGATGTATAGGTAGGTATTACTTATATTTAAAAGTCAGAGGTACCTAATAAACTTCTTTTAAAAATGTGAAGAGATACTGTATATTCCCAGCTCTGTAGTTAGGTGTACTTTACTGATTGAATAATTAGAGTGCTCAGCCTGACTCTCATCCTTACTGTCTTTGTGCATTTTTCTACCCTAAAATGTCATTAGCAGAAAAAGTTCACCTAAGTAATGAAAGTATGTGTGTGTTTTTTATATAATTATTATTTTTTCCCTAGTAATCTGTGGTTTGAGAATATCATACTGGAGGAGAGTAGCTACTTTAATAATCTTGCCACTTTTTTGGTGCCTTCTGTTTATTTAGACTAACCTTTGTTTTTGACAATTACTGTTTACTTCACTAGATTTATGTGATTTTTTTTTTTTTTTTTTTAGAAATTATAGCAACTTAGTGAGACCCTGTCTCAAAATAAAATATAAAAAAGGGCTAGGGATGTGACTGAGAGGTTAAGTGCCCCTAGGTTCAATCCCCAGTTCCAAAAGAAACAAATAAAACCAAGAAGAAAGAAAGTCTAATTGTGTGCTTGTTCAGAGATAATAGGTGACAAGAGCTCTCCATAGGAAACCCCTGACTTACGCCAGCCTTGTTTCCTTGCTCCCTGTGCTGCTTTTGAGGGCTACTTAAAACCCTCTGTTTGTGTTTAAATGCTTTAGGGAAGGCCTGCAGGGTAAAGAAATGGAGTAACAAAATTGGTTTTGATAGAGTAGTTATGAAAGGAGAATATAGCAAACAGGGTAGATTAAAAGTTCTATTTACCTTGAAAGAAAAATGAATTAGCCAGAATAACTCCTCTGGTCTCATTTTCAGATGTTTTGGAGTGCTTCTCAGTACAGATTTTGTAAAAAGATGCAGATTTATATTGCTCTTACAACTTCCTTTCCAACGCTTTGGTTTTTTAAAACTGAATTTTCCCTTCTCTAAGTATGCCCCAGAAGCCATTATAGATTTCTCACCAAGCACTGCTTTCTAGAATGAGACTGTTTTTAGCTATACTAGTGAGTGAGTTGGATTGACACCACATCTCTTGAGTATGGCTGATCAGGTACTTCATAGACCTCAGTCTCATGCTTTGGAAAAGTTAACGATTTTATCTACATTCCGGGGCAATAAGATACTCCAGAATGTCAGATTGGGGAGCCTAAACCTAAGTGCCTGCTGAGAATGATTTACCCCTGCTGTTCCATGCATGATTGACTATACTGTGGATAATTAGACTTGTTTCTCTCTCTCTCTCTTTTTTCAGGTTGCACCATTATTCAGACTTCTAAAGAGATTACTTGAAGTAAGAAAATTCTTTTTGATAAATTCTGCAGGTTTTAAGGTTGCACCATTACTGCCACTTGGCAAAGGGTGCCACTTTAGCCAGGCTTTGTTTCTCTGCCCCTAGGTTGCTACATCTTCAGTCAGGGGCATCGAGTGGAAGGTAGATCAGGAGCTGTCGGGCTGGGCTTAAGCAGCCTTCCTTGGGAGCTGCTTATCCCTGGTATTGCATTTAGTAATTGTCATCAAAGTCAAAATTACTGAGCTTGTTTAATCCAGAAAAGAAATCAGGCTTAACAGAGAGGAGTCTGCTGGTAATAGCTATGGCTAGCTATGAGCTTGAACCATTGTACTTGGGAGAGTATTAAGTGACTTGCCCTGTTTCACAACTAGTTAATGGCTGGATATTGGTTTTATTAAAAATAAGCCCAGTATTTAAACATAGGGCATACTTCCTTTCTCATGGCTTGATCTCTTCCACCTGATAAAGTAGAGGTTGGAGCCTGGCCTTTGCAGTTGGCCTGTTCATCACAGTTGACTATTTGGTGTCCTCTGAGATTTGGGAGTGCAGATAGGTTAAATTAGATTTTTAAAGATTGCAGAATTTTGAGCAACATGTTAGCCGGGAGAGGAAAGCAGTTCACCTACCCTGCCTCTCAAAATAACAGTGCCAGCACATGTTGCTTAATGACCAGCAATTCTGAATCGGGTGGATAATTTCATCTGTTCTTTCCTCAGATCCAGTGGAGCCACCTGGGAAGCCTGTTACAATATCTCTTCTCAGAAATTTCAGAATATGTGATAATATATGGACAATGATTTGTGGACCCAGCTGTGCTTAAATCAACAGCATTGTCTTAATAAACACATGTCAGCTTTTGATAGGAAATAAGTGTGTGTTTCTTCCCTCTCCCCACATCTGTACACATACACCCCCAACTAGGTTGCATTTAAGACCAAACTTGAAAAATTGGAAAGACCTATGTGTAGATAAAATACATATAGATAAAATAATAGAGGCAGATATTCTTGTACTTCCCTGTGGACCTTGACTGATACTTCCCCCTTTCCAGCAGAGTCTTCTCTGTGCTTCAGGATGAAGCTGAGAGCTTCTGAGGAACTAAGGTCAGCTTCATGTGAGAGCAGTGAAACCTCATGGAGATAGTTTTAAATGTCCAAGTCTTCCAGGAAAGTTGATTATGGAAATGACAAAAGACTCTTGGGCTTCTGAGGAACTAAGGTCAGCTTCATGTGAGAGCAGTGAAACCTCATGGAGATAGTTTTAAATGTCCAAGTCTTCCAGGAAAGTTGATTATGGAAATGACAAAAGACTCTTGGGCTTCTTACTTCAAATCATTTTCTTTGTTCCTTGGGGAATGAGTATATAAAACTGATATTCATCCTACTAATTATTAACCACTCCCCTTCTGGAAATGCTCATTATGCCAGCATAAATGTTTAATTTGTGTTACAAGGTTGACAAATGGCTCCATAATTTTTTTTTTTTTTTACTGCTTGACATTCTGGATTTATTAGATTTTTTTCCCCAACAAAACAATATAATATATTCTGAAAATTAGATTTACCCCCGAGAGCCCCCCCTTCCATAATTCTTTAATCATAATATAACCTTGCTTTAGACTAGTCTCTGTTTCTTCAGAAAAATGGACACTGTTACACCGGAGCGGTGCCTTGGCAGATACAGTGCTTGCCTGTGCAAGGATGCGGGTGTGAACTCCAGCACCACCGACGCAACTAAGTATTGGACCAACAAAAGCCACATGAAAAACGAAATAAAATTGATTCTCTCACTGTCCCCCGACCCTCAAAAAAATGGGAGGGATGGGGGATTGAGAAGTATCAAGTAGGTCTAATAGCCTTCAACCACTTCCCTACTCAAACGTGGAAGAGAGAAGTCAGGGTGAAGGAAGGACAAAGTAACAGTCCTACCTATTGATTCGAATAGATGAGGGGAGGGTACCTTCAGGGGCTTTCAGGCACTTCCAGGTCTGCTAGAGATGACATAGAGCAGTATGTTAAGTGAGGGTTATGTTCACTTCTTTCTAAACATATTCTAGTAAGATGGACTGTTGCCATCTAAATATAGAGAGCCTTCCTCTGCCCTCTCTACAGCAACATTGCCCATAGTAAAGAATGCTAAACCTGCTGAGTGGCCCATGCTATTTCCATCTTGAGCTGCTAGAGGGCAGCATTGGATTGTAATGCTAGTAACTGAAGTTGAGGCTTTTGGTAGCCTTTTCCTGCCACTGTCTTTAGCTTTAGCTAAATCATTGCTTGTTTCCGAAAAGGACACCAAACCTTATATATGCTTATTTTGCATATATTTTTAGTTTCCAAAATGGTAAAGATTTAGAGGACTTTTATCTAGAGAAAATGATGGAAGCAGAGATTAAATCTTAACTGTACTTTGTTAAAATATCTAGATCATTTTTATTCTCTACAAAAAGCAAAGAATTTCCAGTTCTAATCTCCAAGGTAGAAAGATTTGTTCTACCACAATGCTGCAGAGCCCATTGTCTTGTCTTTTAATATTTATTTTCCCTGCAATGAGAGGGGTTTGAGTCAGGCTCTCATTGCTTCCTAACGAGGGCCAAGCCAATTCTTAAAGGAGATTAGAGCCACAGCCAGGGGCTTGGTTCCACAATTCTCTGGGTAGTTGCTGTGATAGCATGAAGGCTCAGATCCTTGTTTTGGGGGGGAACCATCTTGGGTTGGGAGGTGATATTTTGCCATGTATTCACACTGGATATAATTGGGTATACTTCGAGTGATGGATTGACAAGTTGAAATTTTTGTGTATCCCATTTACCTCTCCATGTCCATGAATATTCAGTGAATTGAAGAATTACTGGTCTTTTTATTTTAAAGAGAAAGAGAATGAGAGTTTTTTATTTTTTCATCTGGTTTTTGTTTCTCCAACACTTAGTTGTGTATGTGGGGCTGGTTTGAACCTAGATCTTTGTGCCTGCCAGGCAAGTGCTCCAAATGTTGAGCCACTGCTCCAGCTTCTGAATTAATAGTCTTTTAAAGAAATTTGTTGTTTGAAAAAAATACAGGTGAGCTATCATTTGACTTACTGGTTGGTAAGTGTGTGGCTGTTAAATTGTGTGTGTGTGTGTGTGCAAGTGCACGCACATGTGCTTTTGGGTAGGGTGTGTAACCCTTGCAGAGCTGCGCAGGATGTAGTGACCAGTTATTACTACACTGTAATTTTTGCACTGCAGCTTGGGGATGGGATGGAGGTAAGCAAATAAGTGCCCATGAAATCCAGTGCTTGCTCACACCTTCAAAGAATTAGCTACTTCGGATTACACTCAAATATATCTCCAGTTTCCTCACATGAGAAAGATACTGTCTATTCTTTATTTTTTTTTTCTTTCCCTTATTGCAATACTGGGGATTGAACCCATGGCCTCAAATGTGCTAGAGAAACACTCCACCACTGAGTCACGCCCCCAGTCCCACTCTGTTACTCTAAACTGGAAGAAATGGAGGCTGGGGCAAGAGGTGTGGGGAGAAAGTAGGGAGAGCATTTCCATCCCTTGGTGCCATGCTTGTGCTGACATCTGTGTACATGTGAGTGATTCTCATTGTTCCTCTGTAAGGAAAGTAATACTCTTATTTTACAGGGAAGTAAGTTGAGGTTTCAAGTGGCTGGGCTTTCAGTGCTAAAGCCACTGTCTGTACATAGACCAGTGCTCCTTAGTGAGGGGTGCTTACTCTTGAGTGTATGAAGGATACCCCATTAGATTGTGGAAATACTAGAACTTTATGCTGTGAAAAAAGGATCTCATTTCGTAGTGTGTTCATACTTTAGATCATGTAGAAAACAAATGTTTCTGTTAGGGGTACTTTCAGTATCCCTAAATTAAGAAAGAGACACTGACCTAAATACCCAAGCTACTGCCACACCAAACAACACACTGCCCTGTTCTTGCTTCCTGTCTCCCAAACTCTCTTTGTGTCCTCCATGATGTTAACAGCTCCTGCATTGACCCAACCACTTGAATTAGATATCTAAGACTGATTTTAAACATAAGATTTTTCTCTCCCCTCCATACAGGCTAGTTACCAAGCAAATTTTCCTCATAAAATGCCCTCTTTAACCTGTCACCTCCCCAGCTTTCATCCACTTGAACTTGTTAAACAATATTGTAACTCACCTCTTTACTTCCTGCTTCACATTGCACATTTGGACCTCCACAATTGCAGCCAGTGATTAAAAAAAAGTGTTTACTGTGGAAAACTTAAAACATACAAAAGATGAGGGACTGGTATAATAGTTTGCATTGCCATTGCCAAGCTTCAGCAATTATCAGATTGTAAGAATATTTATGTCTGTTATTTGTTTTTTCTTTCCCTTTTTGCAGAACTGAGGATTGAACCCATGGCCTCAAACATGCTAGATAAACACTCTACTACTGTGTCCCACCCTCTCCAAACTCTGGTTATGTTAAAGTAACGGCAAGTTCATTCCATCAGTAGATATTATGTACAGAGATGTGTTTTTAAAATGTCTAATCATGGGGCTGGAGCGGTGGCTTTGAGCTTATGGCACTTGCCCGGCATGCACGAGTACATGGTTCAAACCCCAGCACCCACGTACACAGCTAAGTGTCAGAGCAATGAAAGTCATGTGAAAAACTCAATAAAAATTGATTCTCTTCTCTCTCTCACTGTCCTTCTCTCTTAAAAAAAAAAAAAAAAAAGTCTAATCATGGCCTGGAGCAGTGGCTCAGTGATTTGAGTGCTTGCCTGGCATGTGCAAGGACTTGGGTTCAAAGCCCAGCACCATATACACAACTAAGTGTCAGAGAAACAAAGGCCAGATGAACAAAGAAAATTGATGCTCTCTCTCTCTCTTTTTAAATGTCTAATCATGCTACTCTTGTTTAAAGTCTTCAACAGCTTTAAAGGGTGTAAAAAATAGAACTGCCTTGTAGGACTAGTTAGAATAGTACCTGGCCCAGAGTAAGCGCTGAGAGAATGTTAGCTACTGTTGGTACAGTTGTGGGATGGTGGTCAAGCTTGTTAGCTTGATAGACCCATTATTTCAGCCTCTTCCCGTCTCCAGCTTTCTCGTTCTTACACCCCCAAAGTCTTGCGCTGCTTTGTAATCTCCCTGAATAAGCCAATCTTTCTCTCCTGCTGCCTTTATTCATGCTCACGTATCCTCTCTGCCTTTTCTTCTTCTGCCTTTCAAATGTCTAGCAATATTTCATGGGAATTCCTCATCCACATTTTCTTTTCTGTAAATGGCAAATAGGATGGTCATGTATCGTACCTATACAATTTCACATCGATAGTGTCTCGTTCAAGGCTTGCTCCGTATATTAGTTATGTAATTTTATAAGCTTAAAAATGTGACTTGATTACATATAAGTGAAAAGTTAAGTATGGGATAATGGCTAAGTGCTCAATTTCTGAATCCTGAATCAAGATCCTTAACAGATTTGATACAGACAGATTTTTTGTTTTGTTCCACTTTCAGATGCGAGAAGCTGTCTTTGAGGTATAATATGAATGTAGAAATGATGAAACCTCTGAGGTATTCTGATTGTTTCGGTAGACAGCAGGTCAGAACTGGAACTATTTTGGAACTATTTGGAACTGGAACTATTTTAGGGGTTAAGTTGTAAAGAAGAACTTAAGAGGGAAAGTTGAGGCATAAGGAGAGATGGACTGTAGGTAGCCAAAGGCAAAACTCAAGTCAGTTTTTAATATAAATGATGAATTGAAAATACACCATGAAACTTGGAGTCAGCAGCAGGCAAATGCATTTTCTCATTGACAGCTAAGCAGCAATAAAATTCCCTGCTTGTAGGCCCTGCCTCTTCCTCAGAAAGCTTATGCAGGCTCTGCGTAGTAAAGTGGAATGAAATTCCCAGAAGTTCTAGTAAGGTTATTTAGAGTTATTTTTACATGCCCTGTTCTCTCTCAAACCTGTGCTTCTTATGCAACATCTTCCCCTGGTTACCCTTTTCTGGATTTTCAGAACATCCATCCACCCACCACCCACACATCCATCCATATCCCTTCACCGGTTCATCCAATGCCTGT